>JAVJGG010000027.1:8494113-8519048 GCA_035590195.1 Aviceda cuculoides | reverse complement strand
AACTCAAAACACAGCACTGTACCAGCTACTAGGAAGACAATTAACTCTATCCCAGCTGAAACCAGGACATAAACATACTACAGCAAGGGATGCGGTTGCAATATGCGTATAACTACCTTGGACCCAGTTAGTTCAGACAATAATACATGAAAAGACAACACTGCAAGCCTCAGTGCACACTGTAAAGTTTACCGGGGAGTCTGGTTGCCCAGGTTACCACGTCTTCACCGTCTTGCAGACAAGCTCCATAAGACATAGCTGGAGTTGTTCTTTCTATGCATGAGCAGAAATATGGCAGTCAAGACTACACGCAGCCTTTGCAGCACAGTGTATTACACTATATTCTGCAAGATCATCTTCCACAGACTATGGAATCACTATTAATATAGTCTATCATCTCATTTAGTTTCTGAAAGCAGCAGCACAGAGAGCCATTCTCTTTTTTTCCTGGAGAGTTCATAGCAATTCTGGACTACACAAGCATGTATGCAGCGGAAATATTTGCCTCCAAAAAGCATTGCTGAGCATTTGTCAGTGTTGGGTTCCCATGTTATTCCTTAGGCTCTAATAAAGTCTCCTGAAGGCTCCATGTACCTTTCGTATTTTTGAAGCTGTGTTTTAAAATCACCTAAGCAATAAAGGATGAGCTTAAAGTTACATTATATAACAGGATAAAAACAAATAACAAGCCTGCTCACCAGCATGTTCCTCTCAGCTATGTGTTTAGACCCTAAAAACCTAGACTTTTTCCCCCCTCGTCCTAACTAAACAATAATCTATGCTCCAAAAATTTGGACTAGAAAGAATATTTCATGAAAAATTTCAGATGGAATTTTTGCTGTGAAACCAAATTTCTTAAAGATTTTAAGAACAAAAGAGAAAGCTCCATTTGCCTAGAGACAGAATTTCATGTTCAATGAGCCTAACTGGCTGATCTGCAACATGCATTTCAGAAACAATTTCAACGACTTTTATATATCTCCATACACACAAATATAATTGAAAGACCCCCAAACAAACTTCAGTACCTACACAGAACCTTCAGTCAGACCCCAGAGGATACCACAGTCTCTCCCTTTGATACTAATTTCTGCATTAGGGCCCAAATCCGTGCCTTGCTACAGACATACTGAGTTTCAGAGGTTGAAAGCTGAAGTCAGAAAAAGATTTTCTGCTTGTTTAACAAGTTTTTATTTCCAGATATCCCTATTTATACTATGTGATCAAGGTGCATTGTAGTCTTTTCAATAATAAACTAAAATTGGGAACACATGCTCAGCCTCACTACTGGCTGGACCTGGAGAGATGGAGCTGCAACAGCCGCACCTCTGTCAGGCTCCCAGATACAGCAGCTGAGCACAATGGACAAGGCTAACTCACAATCCAAACTCTGGCTGCTATTTCCCTACACGCTAAAAAAAAAGACAGAATTTAAACAAAAAGTACTGTGTTATGCTCACAGTAATAAAGCTTGTAAGAGGAATTTTAAAGGATGAAAGTTTGAAGCAAGCATTAAAGGTGTCATAAAAATCACAATAACATTTTAAATTAAGTGCTTTTATACCTATGAATTTTCATGTCATATTTTTACTATTAATATATCTAAAGACAGACTCAGCAAATGTCTTGCACTGTGCTTCAGACAGAAAAAAGATTCTGTAGAGAAAAGAAAGTAGTGAGTTCAACACCAATGCCACAGAGAGAAAAGAAAGTAGTGAGTTCAACACCAATGCCGCAGAAGAACCGGGGACCAAACTGTCCACCATTACATTTACAGATAGTTTGTTGGTTTTAACCAACAGGGTGGATGAGAAAAAAGTATCTGGCATACTTTGCAATTAATTTCATTTGTAGAAAATTAGATAAATAATAGCTACTGAATATAAGCAGCCAATAACCACTACCATGAGTATATGCACATGTAAGAACAGCCACTGACTGCATTGTTAAATGCAAGGATGCAAGGCTCTTGGTATGAATTACGAGGGAACTAAATGGTTACCCAACAGCAACTTATAGATCCTGTTGACTGTATGGCTCCAGAAACACTAGTGGTAACACAGGGGAAGGGTGAACACACACCTGGGACCAGAAAAATGCAAGACTACTTTTTCAGCAACAGCACAGGTTTAGATCAACCTTAACTGGTCGTAAAAAGTCATTTTAGGCACAGTGATAAAAGCAACGTATTAACTGAAGGTGAGTAAATGATAACTTTTACTCGAATGACTGTTGCCAGATACTACAGTTGTAAAAAGTAACTATTTATAATGATAGAAACTTCACTGAAGAAAATACGTAGAGTTAGAGCAGAAACTATGCACATTGGGTAATTCTAGAAATCGCTAACATGTACATTCTGTCTAACAAAAAACCCAACAATCTTGCAAAGTCTAATACCTTTCATAGTATAAGCAACCTAAATCTAGGATACTTCAGGAAGATAATTATAAATATTATGAGCCAGAAACTGTGGGTAAGGAGTTGAGATTAAGCACAGCATTTCCCTCAGGTATCAGTGTCTCTCTGTGAGACCACCACAATGTTTTGAGATTACTTGTCTAACTCGTGTAAACCTTAGAAACCAGATAATTCAGTTGTTAATGCTACGTAATTAGCATTTCATTGATGAAATCATACTTCCAATACACCTGCACATCCCCTATCTACTAACTTTTCTGATCATTGCATTCGCCCCTGTCTGCAGTAATATAACAGATCTCCTTCCTTCTCCAAACTCATGTGCAGCCCTTCACATAACAGTTAGAGGAAAATGTAATATAATCACATGGCCACACTACAGAAAAAAGCCTATAGCAATTACATACCAAAAAATCAAGATATAAATTTGCAGAATCTATCATCTAAATGAAAAAAAAAAAAGGCAAAAAACAAAAAACAAACAAACAAAACAAAAAACCAAAACCCCAAACCAAACCAAACCCCAAATACTAGCCAGTTTTAGTGCATTTAGTCATTAAATTTTGAAAGCAGAAAATCTTGCTGAGAAAGGGCAAGATACAGATGATGAGAGAGGATGAATTTGAAGAAATAACAACTGGCTGGAAACATGATCTAGACAATATATGTGTGTTTTCAACCTGCATTCGACTATGGTTTTTAACTATAACTACAGTGTTCGCACCAAAGACAACAGTCTCTTCAGTATCATCTTTAACACAGTGTACTTTCAACCACAGACAAAGCTAGTGAAGTGGCTGAGATCACACTTGTGCGAATAGTACCAGACGAGTGAGTCCACCCAGGGTTAATCCATGCTGCCATCTCGTGGTTACCCACATTAGAAACACTGACTTTTACATAGCCTGCATTTTAAATACTGTCGTATAAAAATTAAGAAACATCAGTAATGTTGTCTGAATAGCTAATGGCACAGACAGAAGGTGTTCCTTCTTTTCTGGAAAATTACTGTTGTCTTTTCAGAAATAATGAACCAGGATGCCGGTTTTGTCTTCAGATTTTCAGAGTGATATGAGTGCAAAACTGAAGAGGTGCAGTGTATGTTTATTTATTCTTTCATATATAGGCTGACAGAGCTACAAACAAACGTAATCTATCCATGATATATAACATAACGTGTATGTATATCTTTTATAAGTCTTTGCAAAGGCAGAGAGAACAGAATGTGCTGCTATATTTTTATGAATTTTGACAAATTCACAAGCAGAAAATTATAACGAGCATTTGTTGCTATTGTTCACTTAGTTATTAAATGGAGCTCAAGTTGAATTATAAGCAAGGATTTGCTGTCTTCCCACTAAAGAGCTAATTAGGCCTAATTAGGCTTCTCATCAAAGAGCTAGTTAGGCTACTTTTTAGACAACCCTGTACACTGCTGATTTAAAATTGCATTCAGACCTTTAACCAAGGCAATCCTTCCTATCATTTGCCTTTCTCTGCTACATCCACAACAGCTCTGCCATCACCCACCCTACATTTTACCCCTCAGCTGTTATTCACTATGTTAAGTAATAAGTTAATTTTTAAGTGGGCATTAACATAGAATAATGGAAGATAAAGACAAAATTTTGGGTGCAAAAGCCTTTCCTCACCTTCGAAATTGAGGAAGTAATTTCCAAAGCTAAATACAAGTTGAAAAAACTCCTGAGATTTTAACTTCATTGGAGAATCTGACAGAAAAGACAACAGTTTGATCTTTCAAACTCTACCTTATTACCCAAGTCAAAACCCCAGCCTAACACTTACTTAGTACACTTAAAATGAAAGGTACAGGGTAGAACCTAGCTTTACAGTGTGAAATGTGCAAAAATACGAATAACCTAGGTTTTGTTAGGAAACTTGCGTCTTGGAAAGCTGGCCTAGTTCATGATTTGACAAGTGTCTAAAAGCTGCAGGGGAAAATCACTGTATTTTTTATTTTAAAATTTAACTGTATCTTACTAGAGGTGATTTAAACAGAAATCTGGAAATTATCATGCTACACTTATCACAGCCAAAACAGGAGTGGTAAAACACTGCAAAAACATCTCTTCCTTGTCCTGCCAATAATGAAAATGCACGTAGAATAATGTCACCGCGAAGATGGACTTAATGGCTTCTAGCCCAGCAAACACCCTGTCTTCAAAAAAGGACCTCTGGTCTCCAAGCAGATGCAGGGAAGGATCAGGCCCGGCAGGGCCTGCCCCACCACTCCAGCCCAGCCGCCCAGCCGCGCCTCAGAGCAGCAACATGGCGGCGAAGCCTGCCCGCGCGGGCCATAGCAACCACCACCCTCCCGCTTCGCCGTGATTGGCTGCGAAGGGAAGAAGGGCCGACGAGGCGCTCCGTGATTGGTGGTTGTTGTAGTGGTTTTGGCGCGCAGAGAACGCCGGAGGCTGCACGCGCTGAGGGGTCGTCGTGGTTCTTCCTTCGGGCTGAGGGGTCGGAGTCCTGTCCGCGGCGGTCTCGGTATGTCCCTGCTCCGGCCTCTTTACCGGCGGCCTTGTGGCACCTGCAGCGGCAGTGGTGCTCTGGGAACCGGCTGGGAGGAAAGAGCACCTCTCCTGTCGAGTAGCAAAAAAAAAAACAAACCAAAAAAAAAACCAAAACGTGGGGGAGGTGTAGATGCTGCGTATAAGCAAATACAGAAGGGAAAGGAAATGGTAGTAGGCATTAAGGAAAGGAGTCGGGATCAGTATATATGGTGGATTGCAAACAGGGCTTGAAACTGCAGTATTGAGATACTGCAGAAAAGAGGAATAATTGTATTGAGGATATATGATCAGGAAGGAGGTTTGAAGGCCAGTAGTGGTGTCTCCTGCAGTGTCTGGTAGTGGTAAGGTTAGGGGTAGAGTAGTGTATCTAGTGGAGTAGCTAGATAGTACAAAACAGGCCAGCGCTTTGTTGCATTTAGAAGATTTGCTTTCCAAGGAAAAAATGGGTATGTTTTTTGTTAATTTTGTGTGTATCTTTTTCATTTTACTCTGCCAAGTGATTCACACTCTCTAGTGTTTGCTCAAGCAATGAAATGTGTATGTTGTAGAGAATTTGTCAGGGGGGGTTTTGTTGTGGTTTTTTTGTTGTTTTTTTTTTTTTGTCAGACACCATCATGAGTAGAAACAAAGAGTTCTCGGTGGATGAAGGTAATGAAGAGCTTAACAGAAGAAAAATAAAAGCTCTAAGGTATGTGAATTTTGAGATTAGTGGCTTTATTTTAAATTCTGACAATATAATTATCAGGAAATAGTATTGGGGAAATGTAGAAAATGTTTGTGTTCTACAGTGTTGCAAGTGAATCCGTTTTTGTGTGTTATGTATGTGTGTAAAATATGCAGTCTGTGGAAAGTTTTAGCATTTGGACTAGGTTCAGGGAAAAAGAAATTTTAAATGCATCTTGGGATGTTGTCAAATACTGAGTTATTAGGCTACCAGTATATTGTATTGGTCTGCATGTATATTGTAAATAAATCACCGTTGATCTATTCAATGTATTTTTAGTTAAATAACTATAGAATGAATATGACGAAAGCTGATTGTATAACATTTTATTAATACTGGTTCTAGTTAACTTAAATGCTGCTTCCGCATACCTTAAAGGTCTAGTACCACCTTTGTGGATGACGTATTCAGTATCGTAGAGGTAAATTGCTTTTCCTCCAGTTAAAAGAGTATAACAAAATTTTTGTGTGCATGGTGTGTGTTTTATTAATTGCACAGTCTTCTACATAATGTCATTTGGTAAAAAGTGGTAAGCATAGTTTTATGAGAGCTGCAAGTCAGAATTCATATTTGGTTGATATCCCTAACGATCTTAAACCTTTACTTTTACTTCTGAAGGCAATGTCTTGAAATACAAAAAGAGAATTTTGCAGAACCAAATCAGAGAAACAGTGATTTGTGTCATATATCAAAAGCTCTGAGTATGAAAGGTAAGGCTTTTGGATCTTGACTTCTATTTCCAGCAATTTTGTGGTGTAGTATTCACTGTTAATTTATATTTTATGTGGTCTGTTAAAGACAATAGATGGGCTGCCAGATTGTGATTAATGCATTGTTTATTTACTACATTTCCAGTACTTTGCAAGAACAATCAATACCTTTCTCTTCCCCTCCTGCTGTTTTTGTTGACAAGGCTACTGAAAAGTTTGTTTTAAAAGAAACCTCATTTTTCTGGGATTTTCTGCTTGAGTATCTTTTTTCCAAGAGTTGCAAAACTGTGTTGGGTATGTAGAATTTATAGATGCTTTATGAAACAATTTTTTTTCCTGTACTGTAGGCAAACATTTTGAATGCATGTTTTCTTTTGCGTTTTTGCCTTACCTTTCATGTGTTTATCATGTTCTGAATGTAGCAGCAATGTAATAAGCTAATCATGCAGGTAATACCCTAATCATTGAATGCAATAAATTTTTGTAATTCCCAGGTAACTTTCATATCTATTTATCTGGACTTCTAGCTTTCAAATTCTGTCATTACAAAAATCAATGTCCGAATTCCTGTTGACTTGATGAATACTATCTAGAGGACTGCTCCTGTGGTCATGTATTCCTGTTCCTCTCATTGATTAAGATGCCCTACAGTTAACAGCATTCACAGTCAAGTGTTTCCTATGCTTGCTTTTACAGCATTGCATGATGATGTGAAGGATGAAGACACTGATTTTTTTGGTTTCTCTTCTACAGAAGTAAGTTGATCTAAAGCTTTTTGTTCTGTAGTCACTCTGGTGGCCTGAATAGTGATATTAGGGGATCTTTTGAATTTTCATTGAAAGTGATTAAAGCAAGTTTAGGTCCTCTCTGAGGTAAGGGCCTGCACTTTACAACCACCTGCTCCGCAGCAGGTCTTTGCTAGCATTTCTCATAATGCATCGTACCTATGTAGTACATGTTTGATGTCCAAAGTCTGCTCTTAGGGAAGGTTTATTTTTACCTCATTAGTCCCCCACATTACCAGCTCCATTCCACCCTCGCCTGCACGTAATGTGCAAGGGAGCAACTGGTGCATATGTACATTTTGGGGAGGGGGGGGAAATCTCCCTGTCACCTCCAAAATAAAAGGACTTAAAAGATTTTTTTTTTTAGAAGGCAACTTCACTTTGCATGGTATTGCATAAGTTATGAATATATTTCTGTTTCAGCATTTCTTAAAAAAATGGTCTGCTTGTGAATCTTCTCTGTGTTAATGACATGCTAATACCATTTGTTTCACACATCTACATTTTGAACAACTATTAAGTGCTTTTTTTTTTTTTTAATTTATGCAAAAGATAGGGTGAGGCCATTCTGTTTTTTCTGTTGTGAAATTCAGATTTAGCCTTTATTGTAAAATACAAAGAAGTCAAATATTTGGAATTAAGCCCTGCCATTAAACTTACTGAAAAAAATAAGTTGTCATTAGGTTCAGTAATGCAGTTTGTTAGAAGTTTTACATAATAGCGGGAAAAATACTAAGAGCAAACAGGAAATCATTGTTCCTTTTACTAAGAACACTTACCATTTGCCACAAGGCTTGGAAGCTCTGTTCTTACACCTCTTGTGGCTCAATTCAACAGCGCTTGCTTTGATGCTTGGTCTCATTGAAGTGGGGGGCAGGGGTACTGAAGGTGAAAACCGGCTTAGAACATTTTTTTGCTGGAACTTGGATTTAACTCTGTATTTGAACTTGCTTTATTTTTCCCCTGTGAATTTAGACCAAAACTGATTTTAAACTTGGGCTGTGCTGTGGCAACTCACAAAGGCTAGCAAGGTAACCTTTATTAATTCAACTGGGGCTTTTATGTGTTTAGATGCCAGAGTGGGAGGGGACTTGACTGAACAAGCATTTCCAGCCATTTTTCTTGGGCTGATTTTTTTTTTTTTTTAATGTGTTCTTTAAACTTAACTTGTGTTCTCAGTATGGGTGTCTAGTACTGTGGGAACACAACTTACTTGACACTTGAGTACAAATAACGTTTCACTGAAAGGCAACAAAAAACCAGTTTGGTTTGGCTTGAAAATGTTTGGAACTGAATGTGTTAAGCACTGTGGTAACTCCCTGATAAGGGTTCAGAGGGAGAGTAGAGAACTGTTGAAATGCCAGGCTGTGGTAGGAAGGACTGTGTCATTGAAGTGCCTCCTTCCTCCCACCCCCCTGTTGCTCCCATTGCACCTTCTGCTTAGATAACCAGTCACAGCCGTAAAGAGTAGATGCCAGCAATGTTCAGTGGTATTGTCATATCTAAATTACATTCACTTGCTTATTTGCCTAGCCTATGTGAACTTGAAGGAAATCTTAAAGCGCGTGTCTTTCCCACCACTGCCATTGCTGCGGAGATTCATGTTGATACAGATGCAAACAGGCCCAGATAATTCTTATGGATCTGTTCTATACTGATCTGTTTTGTAAGGGAGGTATAGGAAATTTATCTTCTGAGATTGGTGCATGTAATGTGCATCACTGACCTTGTCCAAAGTAAAATAGAAACTCAAGATTTCATGTATGGCCGTTGGTCTCTGCAGCAGTGTTCTCCAAGTCCTCTCAGAGTCCATAAGAAACAACCAGCTGAGCACAGGAAGAACAACGCAGTACTTCCGTCCTGTAGTTAGGCCAGTTTATGCAGACTGTTTTTGTGAGAGTCTTGACAGCTGTTCACATCCTTCTGTATTTTGCAGAAGAGCAGATATGGGTAACCATGCAGCAGAATGTAAGAGCCTTCCTAGCAGGTTGTCAGTAGATGGTATCTGTCACGTATTCTAAAGATTTTAACAGCCTAATCGATATCTGATGGGATATCTAAAAGAAAATATTTGGGCAAGAAATGAAAAATGAATCCTGGCATGTTGGTAGTAGTCATGCATCACTATCACCTACTAAGGTTTTGTTCAGCCTTGCCAAAATTGTCAGATGAAAAATAGTTACTAAAGATTAATTGTAAGCTGATGCTAGTAGAGAGGAAAATTTTTGAAGAATGAGGTATCTGTAGTATATCACAGTGTGAATTCTGTTTCAGAATGTGTGTATGTATTTAATGACAGATTTTGAAATACTCAAATTGTGTCTGAAGTATTTGTGGGAAGTTTGATATTTTGTTTAAAATGTGCAGGTTTTTTCCTTAAAGCTTTGTTTTGCAGGCCCTTCAGTCACAATACTGAAGAGAAAAATGTTCAGCACCCAGTTTATTCTAATGATGGGCTGAGGGATAAACCAGCTCTAGCTCCATCAGCAGATATGGTGTGTTAATATTGAATTTCTTTATATTCTCACTCGTTACTTTTGTATATGCATAATTAATACTGCACTTCTTAAAAGAAAAAAACCTTTAGCCTTAATAGTTACACGCTATTATTCCATCTTATCCTAGAATTGATGTGCAGCTACAGTGTTAATAAAATAACTTGACAAAATGAATGCAGCTCAAACCCAACCAGATCATAGCTGAGGAGGGCTAGTGTATTCAGCTGGCTGTGAAACAATGTATTTTGAATTTAGCTTTTCTTAAAAGACACCTGAGACTTCACAATATTTAGGTTTGGGGCTTTTTTATTTCTTTTTAAATTCAAGACAGCTGCAAGTCTCATGGAACACATCCTTAAAGTAGTCATGCAGGGCAACAAGGTTGTTGGACAAATGGACCTCTCTGAAACATTCTGTTAAGCTTTCTAACTTGGTCTTTCTGAGTGAGGTTTGTAAAGTTTTAGGCTGGGTGAACTAACGTTGTGGATATTTTAAAATGACAGAATAAAATGGAAATGAATAATACATCTTGTGCCAGTCCCGTCTTCTTCTATGGAGATTGTCCTGTACAGTTACCGTGAAAGAATCGTAACTTGCAAAATGTCTGTCTTGGCTTCTTAGGTAGTTTTGTTATAGTACCTGTTAAAGTTTGAAAATATAAAGTCGTAAAGATGTATCATGTTACTTTAAATGTCAATGTATTACTGTTGACAAAGTATTAAAGGAAATAGCGTGGGGTTATCTTTTGAAGTATCTTTGAGTTTGAGGTCATAAGTAATATTTTGATGGTAGTTAGCTCTTCTGTTGACAGAACATTTTCTTTTTTTGGAGAAAGTTGTTGAGAATGAGCTTATGTGAAAACCCACATTTATTGAGATCCTAGCCAAACTGCTACTTACTTTTGTTTCTTAAGTTTTTTTCAGACTCCTTTGTTTTGTGGTTGGTGATTACTAGATCTTTGGCAGTATCATTTCTTACATCACTGAATGACTATACCCATGTCCTTTGTGTTTTGGAAGGATTTTTATTACTGAGTCATTGATCATAATAAGAACCGTGAAGTAGAGAGGGAGCAGTGTAATTCCATGACATTATTACCTATTATGTCTCCTTACAGCTGCTTAAAATGGAATGGGAATAGTTGTCATAGGAAGTATTCCTAACACAGTTAACATCAAAGTCATAATAGGAGGAGGGTTTTCTTCCCTTTTTTGTCTCCTAGGAAGGAGACATAATTAGTTGGAGATGTTCAGGTACATTAATTGGAAAGTTGTTCTAGAGATGAAGGTGACAATAAACATCTTTAATAAACTTCATAATGATGTGTGTGTAATTTCTCCCAGATTGTCAGCAGCACTTCCAGACACTTTCACCAGTGTGTGGTCAGAGGCAGAACTATTTCAGGTTTTTGAACTCTAAGCTTTAATTTCTCTGTAGTTTGTGTTTGTTAACACTTGTGAGGAACCGTTTAGAAATTGGAGATGTTTGCATGTTAGTTAAGTTGCCTTTTGAAAAGGTGAACTGGTTGTCTGTTAGTGACAGACTTGCACAGCACCATCCCTGACTTTTGGGGGCATTCTCAGCTGATGAATTTTAGCAAAATACCAGCACACTAACCAATACTTCTAACACTAGCTTTAGTAGTGCTAGTGACAAAAATGAGACATTTCTGTATGTATATTTGCTTCTGTGCCAATTCATATGCAAGTATTTTATTGTTTTCTTGTATCAGCATAACACAGAGAGCCTATTACATTTTTTTTTTATTTTTGTTAGTTTTCCCCAAATGATATTCCTAAATATTTTACTTCTAGGCTGTAGTATTCCCATTATTCAATCTTGCATGTTTTCTTTCCTCTCTATAAGTAACTTTATTTTGCTTTTCCTTCATGTACTATCTTTTCATTTGGTTTATGTGTGTATGGTGTGTGCAAATAAATTGCATGTATTTAACAAACAAAAAAATTTAGAATCCATGTTTCAGAAATACTACAATGTAAATGTTCTCAGTGTAATTCAGGTGAGCTAAGTATTTTGGCCCTGTTTGCAGCTATAGAGCTGCTCAGAGCCTTACACAGATCATCAGTCACCCACATCAAGAGCTTCTTTGTCAACACAGCAAATGAGTATAGCTCATCTTGTCTTCTGGTCATACAAGAAACTTTATATTCATTGGCAAATCTTTCCCCAGGACATCAAAACTGTGGAAGATATTGATGAAGCTTTGTGCGTAGCTATTTGTAATCTCAGCCACTTACATGATGCAGATGAGGTAGGTGAAAATAAGTTGAATAAATCATAAAATATTAAATCCTATCATTGATTGAAGCTTTTTGTTATGAGTAGTTGCACATTAACAAGTTAAACATGCTTTTACTGCCATGGTTTTGAGATCTCTTTTATTCTTCAACTGTTTGTGCTATTCCTGTGAATATACAGCTGTTTAAACTCCAGGCTATAGTCTGGAGTTTACAGACTACGGGAGTCTGTAAAGGAGTGTGTGAGCCTATGCATAATTTAAAGTTAATAGGTCAATCCATATATTTAGCAGAACCATATGTAAGCCAGTCTTTAAGTACTAAGCTTGTGTTTCCTTGGATCAGGGTAAAATTCAGCATTTGTTTTTGCTTTAGCAGCTCTGCTAACTTTCTAGTTTTCATGTGCCTCTTTCTGGATTTAAAGCTGGAAAAGAAATGGTATGGGCAACAGAATTAATGATTTTAACAGACACTATGCAAAACATATAAATCAAGTAATGCATTTTTATGCACGGTATAAAAATACAGGAAGAATCCTAAAATACTGGATAATGCTGTTAATAGGTTTTACTGAGTAACCTACAAACTTCATCAATGATAATTATTTTATTTAAACTGTAACTCTTAATTAAATGTGCTGTGGAAAAGCTTGCAGTTCTGTCTGTGCCATTTATTTACATTTCATGTGTACTCTAAGATACCCAAGCATAGAAGCGTTTAATGATCAAAAGACTTAAAGCAAATTCATTCTAGTAAGTGTGGCATAAAGTGTCCTTAAAACCTGCTTTCCATTCCCTTTCTAACTTGTTTTGTTGCAGTGGCCACTCTGTCAGTTAAGCAAAGTCACGTTAAATACCTAATTCATATACTAATAGCATCTTGTAAAAACCTACCATTACAGCAGCTCTAATATAATATGCATGCAACTGTGGTCTTCCAACAGCTTTTCAACAAAGACTGAGAATTGCCAAAGCAGTGTTGCATTACTGCGATTTTTTTTTTTTCATAGTCTCTTCATTAAATGTAACTATAGCAACAAAACCAATGCTTAGCCAGAGGAATAATCTTTATTTTTTTCCTTTATGCTCACAATGAGTTTAAAAAACCAGTAGAAATCTTAGCATGTTAGTTACCTGTGTATGGTGCTATATTAGAATGTCAAGTAAGGAAGGTGAGGCAGTGTGCCCAAGATGTGTGTGTTTCTTGCCTCAGTAGACCTAAAGACATCAGTTGGTGTGAGGATCCAGACAGCGTGAGCTGATTAAAGTTAGAGAAATCAAAGGGATTAATGGGCTATTAGTGGTTTAAGTGTCAGTGCTGCTGGTGTATTGATCACTGTCTTGCTGTTCGTTGCTTCTCTTCTGTTCTGAATTAGAAAAAAAGAAAATAATGTGAGAATAATGAAATAATAAATGCATGTTTTTTCAATACTGAACGAAATAGATGCTGAAATACTTGGAATTGAAAGTGAAGCAGGAAGGAGACAAAGTTGGAGAAACTGCAGATAGAACATTTGATGAACTTATTACTTCTCTCCTCTCAAGGTAGTAATCTGGTTTGTAGGATGGTGGTGGTGAGTTATTTTTATCAAGAAGTCGTTTCTAATTCAGATAAAAGAAATGGAAATAAAATTTCAGTCTTCCTTGTATCAGTATTTCATAATACCTGTCTTTAATTTTTGTGCAATATTTTTGCCGTTTCATAGTGGCATTTCGGAGCTGGTTTGCTTGGTTGGAAAACAGTAGCTTATGCAGCCTCTCCTCTTTAAATAAGAAAAAACTTAGTCTTAATTATGTTAGTTTTCTGAAATATCTCAGTTTTGAGGGGTTTTTGATACCACCATTAGTGGATGATCAGTTTAACAGCAAGAATAACTTTTTAAAAATTAACTTTCTGCAAATTTTCAAGCTGATAGAAGCCCAAGGACACTTTATTTCTTCATTTACAAAAATGCTTACAGGTTTAGAGGGGGGGTGAAAGCTTAGGATTCCAGAAGAGCCTCTGAGAGGGTTATCTGATATCTTGATAACTGAATTATAAAATCCAACTGTTTAGTTTTTAGTTGGATGCATATGGAAATATCAGGAGGCTTGAATGGAAGAGTGCTTTAAACATTCAATAAAAAAATGTTTCTCCAAACAAAGTGGCTTTTCAGCGTGAACTCTTAACTTTTGTGGTTCCTCCAATCATTAAGTGGGCTTTCCATGCTTCTCACTGTTTGAGGAAAATAATATTTCTGTGTGAGATGAATCCACTTTATATTGTGGTATAACTGGCAGTTGTGTGTTATAGTTGAAATTTGAATCTGTATGGCTGAGTGCATGTTAAATTCTGAAAAGTAATGTTTTTAATACAGAAAAAGGAAATTGTGTGCAGAATTAGTGAAGAGCATCAACAACTACAGTGCTGGTATTGCAAAAGCTAAGGAAGTCATTGAAGAGAAGAAAAAGTGCTTGATTGGTGCCATTAGGATTGCAAAGGAATTAAAAATTACACCTTCTGTAAGAACCTATTGTGATCTTGCTCAGGTAGTTAAATTCTTGCACTTTGAAATAATTTTTAATTAATATATTCAAATTTGGATTGAAAATTTCTGTGATCCGTCTTTCAGTTTGCTGACTTTAATATTGAGATTTTGCAGTAATATATTCTTACCCCACCTCTACACATGCACACACAGAGTTTATATTTGATCTTGGTCACAAATTAGGGTCTGGCAACTGATGTGAAACAAAGATGATTCTTGCCTTGAAGAGCTTGCTATCTGAAACAGCAAATGGAGGGGGAGGACAGGAAAACTGCAACACACTTTCACACATCAGTGAAAGGGCAGTGTTTTCAGCACTTCAGAAGTCTCTCCAGCCTTTCCCATTCCAGAGCTCTCCCAGCCTTCTCACTGAACTACTCCAGAATTAATAGCCATGCTCCCCTGATCCTCTTGGTCCCAGGCCTTTACTTCCATTCTTCCTCCCCGTCACATCTGCTGTTCCTAGAAACCCACACTACCTGCTGTGCTGTATCAGACCAAAGGTCCATCCTGTGAAGTCTCCTGTCTCTGACAACAGAGAGGAAAAGATGCTTGGAGGAAGAATCTAGGAACCTGGGCATTTAGTGAGTAGAGGAAGTCGAAAGTTAAGGATTTTATGATTGGTAGGATACATCAGGGTTGTTACACTGACTAAACGTTACCTCATTCTGTCATAAGCTTGTGTAATGCTTCCTGAAATGTCTTCATATTGCTTGTGGCAGTGTTTGTCTGTGTGTGTACATATTTACCTTATATGTGTGTATTCATATGCAGTGGCAATGAGTTCCACATTTTAATAGTTAAAATGAGTTGTGTGTAAAATAGCTCTCTGTTCTTTCTAAATGTGCTACCCAGTAATTTCATTTGGAGCCTTTGTAGTCCTTGTATTGAGAAAATAATTAATAACTGGTCTCATCATTCTTTGAAGTAGTGTGATTTTTTTTTTTTTTTTTTTTTTTTTTTTTTTAGACTGTCATGTTCCCTGCATCCAGTTGTCACTTTCCGTGTGAAGAAACATAGTCTTTCTCATCTGACCCAGAAAAATAAGTCTGATCCCTCCTTCTTTCTGTCACTTGCCTCCACCTTGCCCAGTATGACTTTTGGGAGCTGGCATCCACTGCTGTCCTCCCATAGGCCTACCTTCTTATTTAGAAGTCACCTTCCCAGTAGCTGTTCAGACAAAAGGAAAATCTGGCTCCTGCTTCTTTTTATGTGCTAACTTTACAAAATCCCCAACCATTAGGTCTTACCAATGTAAGAAGGCATAATTGAGAATTGGCTATTGGCTGTTAATGAGTAAGCTCTCAGGTTTTTTTTCTGTAAAATTAAAGATGTCATACTCTGGCTTTGTCATGCTGTAGATAATAGGTGCCTGTATAATCTGCTTTTTGTATAATAGAAGCTAAGACTGTACTTTTTAATTTCAGGTTATTTATAATTTAAAGTTGCCAGTTGAGGCTGAGCTCTCAAGAGTGAATAGTTTGAAGGAAAAAATATCTCCAAGGTAAATGACTGGCGTGAGAGGTATATTGGGAGGTAAATGGGTGCACTGGTTGTCTTAATTACAAAATCTATTCATTTAACAGTTAAACAGCAGAAATCGAGCTGCTTCATTTGCATTTTACTGAAAAACTACTAGTTCAGATGTATACAAACTCATCACTAACAATCCACAGGAGCCTTCATCTGAGGCATCAGGGAGAAAGCACATACAATTTGCTTCTATGTAAACAAATATATATGCATTTAAAAAATTCTTGACAGGCTTCTGCCACTTTTTAAGCTTCCTCTCCTTCACCTGTAAGTAAAAATAAATTGGTGAAATAATGGCTTATTTTTTAAAAAATGAATCCATTTCTTACCTTCAGGAAAGGCTTAAATGCTTTTTGGGCACTGAAGTCTAAGAGAAAATTCATGGGAAATCCAAATTACCATGTTGCTGTCCTTGAAATTGACAAATACAATTTCTGTGCCAGAAATGAGCAAGAAAATGTGTCCTGGCTGTGGTACAGCTTACCCTGTGCAGCTTGGTCATAAGGCTGGTCAGAGTACTGTTATCTTAGTGTATAAAGGACACATTCAGGAACAATGAAGGAGGGACAGAGCAAAGATAGTATTAGGTTGGAACATATTTGGGATCCCATTATATTTCAAGACATGGAACCAGTCTGGGGGATAGAGTGGTTGTGTGCCATCAGATTCTGACTGGCACAGAGTAATGAAGCTCAAAGTTGGTTACTTGCATGCAAAGTGTGAAAAATTATCATAGAATTATTTAGGTTGGAAAATACCCTTAAGATCATCGAATCCAACTGTTAACCTAACACTACCACGTCCACCAGTACACCATGTCCCTGAGCACTGTGTCTACATGTCTTTTAAATCACACAATCATAGAATGGTTTGGGATGCAAGGGACCTCCAAAGGTCATCTAGTTCAACCCCTGCAATGAGCAGGGACATCTTCAACTAGATCAGGTTGCTCAAAGCCCCATCCAACCTGGCCTTGACTGTTTCCAGGGATGGGGCATCTACCACCTCTCTGGGCAACCTATTCTAGTGTTTAACCACCCTCATTGTAAAAAATTTCTTGTATCTAGTCTGAATCTACCCTCTTTTAGTTTAAAACCATTACCGCTTGTCCTATTGTTACAGGCCCTATTAAAAAATCTGTCCCCATCTTTCTTATAAGCCCCCTTTTAAGAATCGAAAGGCTGCAATAAGGTCTCCCTGGACCCTGCTCTTCTCCAGGATAAACAGCCCCAACTCTCTCAGACAAATGCCTGCGGGGATGGTTGCTCAACCACTTCCCTGGGTAGCCTGTTCCAGTGCTTGACAAAAATTATGACAACTGCTGTCATATGTTAGTTGAGTCATTAGAATATGCATAGAGCAATATTTAAAATCATCTTTTAATAAACTCAGTGACTTGGTGGGTAGGGCCTAATTTGAAGATAATGTCAGCAGTGAACGAGAATTTCAGAGAAGCCTAGTTAGATGCACAATGGCAAACTCCCAACCTAGAAGAAAGCTAAAACATGACAAAATCAGATTTGTTTGCATTGGAAGACCTTTCAAGAACTTGAACAAAAGAGAGAAAAAAGATCTGATGAAGGATGCGTATTAAGGCCTCGTGCTGGTGCCACTCCAAAATAACACCAAAGGTGAAAAATTCACACCTAGGCAGTGCATAGGAGTTCAGGCACATTCTGTAGATACAAAATACTGTAGAACAAAGGGTAGATACATTCCTGAAGCGGGGGGGGAGATGGACTGCTTACACTTCAGTTTTCACAAATTGTCCATTATAACTGGACAGCAAAGCTAAGGATTATATTGAATGAAGTTGTATTTACAGTTCTGTTAGCCTAACTGTAAAAGTACTTAAAGATTTTGCTGGCTTTCATCAGTAAAAGGAAACAGCTGTTTATTAGTGTAGCAATAAACAAAAAGAACATACGTTTTGGACTTCAGTTACGGTTTTGTTCTTCAGGACTGTTGGAAAATTCTTTCTGTGCAGAATAATTTATTGAACTAAACTGGGTGTGAGTATGAAAAGTCATTAAGTGAATGTTGGAGTACTCTGTGCATGAGAGAGAGAAAGCAAAAGGCAAGAGATTTTTTTAAGTATGAATGTGAAGATACAAGCAACCAAATCTGTTGTTAATAGGAGTGGAAGAATGAAACTGGAGTAGGTAATTAATCTCTTATTTTGCCCCTCCGTGAATATTGTGCTGAAATATATCATACATCTCAAAACTGTCAAGAGTGATTTAGGTATTCGTGTTACCTTCTTTAACATTTCTTCTCTTCTCTCGAGGTTTTTCCTAAACACTGATGAGATTACATCTTTGTTAAAAAATTTGGGCAAGATTGAATGGGGAACAACAGGGCCGTAAGTATTTTTTTTAATAAAGAGGTTAGGTACAGTAACTTACCTGTTCTTCTAATGGTTAAGTATTTATTGGAGATTAAATTTAAAAATAAAAAAAAAATCTGTATGTACTCAGGGGTTTCTAACAGTATAAGGAAACAAAGCAAAACTTCAGATGCTGGTATTTCAATCAACATTCCAATTAATCCGGTTAGTGTTTCAGTTGTGACATTTCAGTTTTATTTGTTTCACCCAACTATATTTCAGTGTCTCACTCAAGTTATCAAGATTTTTTTATGCTGTGTGCTTTTCAGCTTTGGCTGGCATTTAATGATAAAATCATAGAATTGTTTAGGTTGGAAAAGACCTTTAAGATCATAGAGTCTAATCGTAAATGTAACACTGCCACGTCCACTACTAGACCATGTCCCTAAGCGCCATGTTGACGTGTTCATAGTACATGTAATAGAGATGTTTATCATTTCAGCATATGAAAATTACTTCATGTAAGTGTAAATAAATCTAAAATCAACAGCAAATACTGAAATTTGTAGTTTTCTACTTCACAGTCTAAATACTGATTGCATCAAATGCCAGAAGAAATTACTTAAAATGATCTTGAACCAGAAAAAAACTTATTTTAAAAATGACAATTGCTTTTATTTTATTAGTCCTCTTTATTTATTTTTCCCTGCAGTCTTTGACAAGAACTTGAGAAAATGGAATAGAGTTGCTGTTATGGCCATTGTAGTTAGCACTGGTTATGTTAAAAAAGGCTTACTGCATACTGTAATATTTTAAAATCCTCCAGATTACAGTGAAGAGTGACTGTTAGTACAAAAGCATCTGACATGCCTTTTGCTGTTAAGATGAACTATCTATCACATTATTAACATTTTTTTCAAATAGTTTGTATTTGTACTTCTGGTCTCTGATCATTTAAGCAGAGGTAACTCTTGTACTGAGCTGTGCCCAAGAATATGTGCCGTTTCTATGCCAGTCCTTCTTAGGCTTCAGAAATCATGTTACTGTTTTTGTTGTCTTGGTACTCAAAAACATAACGCAGTTTATTTCAATAAGCTCTTATGAGGTGTTTTCTTAACACAGTGATATGTTCTTTATAAAACCTTTGCTTTGACTTGTGTGCTTTTCTGAAAACAGACTGGATTGTATTAATTTATCTCCAAATAAATGTTTTCCCAAATGTAGTGAAGATAATGTACAACACAGTCTTATGCTTGATGACAGAGAAGAAAAGCCAGGCTGCTATACACAATCATCTGTAGAGAATATTTTTCCAGTACTTAACAGAGAAAGTAAAATAAAGGCTCTTGAAAATAAACTAGGTGTTCACAAAGAAGTGAAAAATATTCAAGTACAAGATATGCTTCCTATGATACGTCATCAGAGTATTCCTGCACTACCGAAATCTCCATCCAGCCCTGGTGTCATAATAGAAGAAATATTTGAAGATGACCTGGAAAGTAAGTTTCTTAATACTTGATGCTTTCAGTGTTCTGTTTGTTGTCAAGCATGATATTATTTATGTTCTGTATTATGTTGTGTGTTTGTAGTTATACCCAGCTCATGTGAATTCTTTAATGATCTCTGTATTTTGCTTTTATCTTCCTTTGAGCTAGCATTGTTTCTTTTTTGTCCTCCTCCAGCTTAGCTTAGTGAAAACTTTCTTACAAGTCCTCTCAAAGAGGAGTCGTAAGTTCCTGTGTCTGCCTGGATGATTCTCTTTAACTCTTAGTTATTACGGTCCCCCTCAGGGTTTCTGACATTGGCTCCTGGAGAGTGCTTTTCTGGCAGATCCCTTGGCTTCCTGAATCTTCTGCCAGGGTATCGTCCTATGTTAACTGGCAGTAATGATTGGGTTCTTCAGCTTGTCAGGTTTTCCCTGGACTGTAGTAGTAAGAGTGTAGCTAACAGGTCCAGGAAGTGATCCTTCCCCTCTGGTAGGCTCATGTGAGGCTGAGTCTGGAGTACTGTGTCCAGCTTTGGACCCTGCAGTTCTGAAAGTCACTGTCATACTGGAGTGAGTCCAGCAGAGCCTACCAGGCTGGTGCCAGGAAATACTCAGGGGTAGGGCTGAAGGTGTTAGGAACAAGTCGGAACATGGAAATTCCAACTACATAATAAGGGGGAATAGATAGATGCATCCCCCAGTATAATTAAGATGCTTAACTTCAGTGTTCTGTGTCCACAACATATCTAGAAATTCCCTGTGATTAGTAATGCTTGGGGAGGATGAGGGAGAGGGTAGGGGTGATACGCGAGAGTAATTGTGGTAGCGTATAACTGTGATCAAGGTGAAGTAAATTTCAGAGCTTGGGCACAACTGTCTAAAATAGCTTATTACAGAATCCCTGTGGACTGCACAAAACTCTCGTCAGAACAGAATTCCTTCAAACTGCAGTGTTACATGAATTTTGGATGTCTTGAATCTTAAGAGTTTTAATGATAGTTTTATAATCTTGGAATTAGCATGTGGGCTGGCCATGTGCACATAGTCACTGTGTGTGCCTCTGTTTCAGTCACATCAGATATGAGAGTTTTTGCCTTTGCAGTACTCTTACAATACATGTAATTTCTCTTTACTGTGTTTGCTGCTTTACTACATACATATAAATACTTAAGTAACCTAATTCACTAAACTTTTCTCCTAAAACAATAAACAAACAGTTTCCCACAGAATATCATGCTGATGAACAGAGGAGGAAACTCTTCAAGAAGGAAACACCTCTTCAACACAAAGCTGCTTAGTGTTTTTTCCTATCTGGTAAATGGTTTAGTTCACTAGAAGGGACCCATCCTCTCAGCAGTGAGAGCAGGCACAAGAATTTGTTGGAGAATTGGACACATATGTTACCATTCAAGCTGGGATCAGGAAGGTACTAGGAAGCAGATCTCCTGACTGTCCCTAGTTAGCATGTATTTGCTCACATGTAAGAGCAGATTTGGGGCACATGAATTGATTTCCTTCCAGATAAAACTAGTTTGAGAGGTGCTTGCAGTGCAGATGTTGTTCTTAGCACCAGCAGATTTGTTCTGCAAAAACACTCTCTGGTCTGCTCTCCTCGCTAATGTAAAGACTATACCATCTTTTAAGATTTGCCATGAAACCATGTAGTTGGAAGATGCAATACAGGAAGTTCCAAGCAGCTTTCAGAAACGCAGTGTTTCTCAGCACCTGGCAGATACTTGACATAATGATTGCAGTGCTTGCTGTGAACAGTGAGACCTATTTCTTAATAGTTTATATACTGAATTTTGAACTGTTGTCTTGTTCTCCCTCTGTGGTTTTCTAAATTGTGAGTCAACAGATAAATGTACAAAACAGTAGTTTGAGGAAATAAGTTACTTCAGAAATTCTGTAGGCACCGTTTGTGCAGTGCTTTGAGCTTTGTTCATTGTCGAGTGTTGATGGTAATGAAGAGTAGAAGTCATGGTATTGGGAAAGAAAGAAACTGACCTAAGAAGTTGACAGAGGAAGAAGCACTGCTGCAAAAAAGGTGTGCCTTAATCTAGGACACAAAATAGCATTAGCAAAGAAAAACGATTAAGGAAATTGCTTTTTTTTTGGTTGGTTTGGGTTTTTTGTTCAGTTTTGGGTGTTTTGTTGTTTGGTTGGGTTTTTTTTAACCTCAGAGTCATATAAATGCGCTTTCCCCTGACAATTGCCTGTCCAGTAACTTGTGAGTTCACTGGCTGCTCTTAATGAGACTTGACAAAGCTTTAGGGAATTTGAGCATTTTAAGTCCATAACAAATTCCGTGGAAATAAGTAGTTAGCAGAGAAATTCTTCTAATGTTCATACTGAAGTTAGTGTAGTGTGTGCTCACCCTTTATTAGATATCAAAGAATTTGCATGGAGAGAAGAGAAACACTTCACAGCTATCACAGTTGCGTGATGTTTGAGCCTTACCAGACATGTAAGTTTGAGTCTCTCTCACATACACACTAGAAGAACAACATCTTAAGAGGTGAAATGATCACAGAGTTACCTGATGTGATTGTTTTTATCAGTAATAACCTAAAATAAGTATTTTGTGCAACACTGGATCTTTTTGGATTATGGGAAGCAGAATATGAAGTTTGATATAATGAGGTTTTCATTCTCTTTTGCTAGTAGGGTTAGTTATCAGACAAATAATATTTGATAAATTTTTCAAATCCTTTTCAGGCAGCTGTGGTTTGTTGGGATTTTTTGTTTGCATTTAGTTAAAGGAACATAATCAAACAGTTTAAAGACATCTCTTCTGGATCCATCTGGCTCTAGTGATCCAGAACTGGCCCAGCTCCTGTTATGTTTTGGGCTGGAGGTATCAGCCTCCACTGATGTAGTGAAGTGACTGTTAATATGTGCTTTTTCTGGTCTACTTAAGACAGGCTAGCTGACTCATCACATCACTGGAGATGGTGACCAGGGGTAATCCAGAATAATTAGCATACCTGTAGGTGAAATCTTTCTCAAGTCATTCAGACTGCTTACTCAGCTACCATCTTTTCCACTGGAAATGCCCAAGAGTAGTCTTGCATCTGTTCTGGACATTGCATTTCCTAAACTTCCAAGCACAGTCCTGTGTACATGCTCAGAATGTTTAAAATGCCAGATTCTCTGTATCCTCTTTTGCCCACCATCTGTTGTAGTTCAGACATGGGCACAGAGATGGCAGTGCTCTAGGATGCTGCAAATCTGTCTGTTTGCTGTCCCCTGATCAGTCATGCAGGAGGCATTGGATCTAGATGATACTATCTACTCTTGCAGGAAGTTTTGTGATGTAAAATACTCATGTAGGAGTTGAGTTGCTGGGCTTCTAAAACCTTCTGTCCCGTTCACCGCCTCCAGTGAGTAGCTTCGGAAAGAGAAAGTTGTATTTTGGATCCCAAATCAAGGGAGGTACCTGCAGTACAAAGGATTTGGATGCTTAGTCAGAAGTATTGTCTTATATAGGGTCATCTCTTGGCTAGCTTCAGGTCATTGCTTGATCTTCATGTATTATCACTGAATAACTAAACAAAAGTGCTTAGCACACCTGTTCTTAAAAGTAGGAGTCTTAATCTCTCTAATTTGCTTTCTAGAACCTTCCTATTTCTCTGTTAAATAGAGTGACTACAAACTCTGAATTACCTACTGAAATTCAGGCTACCACTTTGTAAGCAGCAAGACAGCCTTTTGTTTTGCAGGGTAGAATAAGGGAGGTAGTTCAAAGGAGTGGATTTAATCAAAGCAAACATGATAACTAGTTTGAAACAAGTGTGAGTAGACTTGTCAGATTAAAAGCTATTTGAGGTAGTGTTATCATGATTAATGCAATATAAACCCAGTCACATGTCTAATAATATCTGTTGGAGTCACTTGGAGAGTGTTTAATAATCTGTTTTATGTCTTACTCAGATTTGACAGAACTAGTGTTTGTAAGCCATGTTATAAATCCATGCCATTTCTATGTTCGGAGATACTCACAGAAGAAAGAAGCAGGGATTTTGGAGAAGAAATTGAAAAACTTTTGTTGTAAAAAGAGTTCGTATCTCTTCCCTTCAGATGTTTTGGAACTAGGTAAATTATTAATTTCTAAAGGTCTACGTTAGCTTAAAATACTCTCTTACAGTATGTCTTCCTTAGTATAATATTCTTTCCCTCACCCCCCTTTACATAGTAAAGCTGTCCTTATATGTTCTGGGACCTACAGTTAATGCTTTTTGGGAAACATTGTACATACACATTGTTCAGTAAAGTAAACTTTTATTAAAGCATATAAACAGAAATGGTCGAAGTAAAAAAGACTGCAGTTCTTTGCAGCTTCAACAAATTGAGTGCTCAGAGTAACTAGCAGTTGAAACACCTGGCTGTAAACTTGGTGTTTTCCAGCATGAGGTGGTAATTGTTAACTGATAGATTTTTTCAGTATACTGATTTTAATGATGAGCCTAGTACTTCCATTACTTCAATAAATCATGCAAGCAACATTCCCTTCAAGTGGATAGATGATTTTTTTTTTAAAGTTCACTAACTGGATAAAAACTATTCTAGAAGTAAAAATGACAGACAATAATTAAAATTATTTTCTACCCCACGTGTTGACAATGTTACTCACTTCTAGAAGGTGTTTAGAAAACTGATAAAAAGTATGTAATAGCCCTCAACTTCAGTGTTTTTTTGCCACTTTACTAAGACATATAGAAAGTTTGCCAGAAATTACTTCTTAATACAAGCCAGACACCTCCTAGCCTTAAAGACATTGTGTAAATGAATGTGGGGAGAAAACTTCTGGTGGCTATCGAGACAAGGTTTTTAGTGTCTTCGTGTCTTTATTTTAGCAGTAGCACTTTTACTACCTGTGTGGAAGATAGGCAACAATGGAACATAATGCAGAACTGTAATAATACTTCCAGTGTGAAATATCTACAAATACTGAATTTTAATCTTTCTTTGTTTTTTTTTTTTATTTGCTTCTGTATAGGTGCTAGAACTTTTATTAAGAGTAAAGAAACTGGGATGTGGTGCCGTGGAACTATCACTGAACTAATTCCACTAAAAAGTAAAAATGAGAGGAAGCCTCCTGGTCCAATAAGATACAAAGTTTGTGATATTGCA
>JAVJGG010000027.1:8476287-8486489 GCA_035590195.1 Aviceda cuculoides | reverse complement strand
CTTGTCTCAGTCTAATTGGTCAAGATAAACTGCCGAATTGAGGTTCTTTGTGCCAAGTTCCCTTTATTGTGGAATGCACACCTGTGTTGTTCTAATTGCCATCTTTCTTTTTTTGTCTTGTTTATTCTGTTCAAGGTCTTCTAAAGGTGTCTGGAATGCTCTTGCCACCGTTAGCTAAATATGTGTCCACAATTCAATCTATCCTTGACTCTTCCTAATTTTATTAGTATCTGGGAGTGTGATTTCTTTGTACAAAAACACTTTGTAATTATTGGTGTATTTTAAGTTAACTTTATAGATATGTGCAAAGCTAAACCTCTACATGTTGTTGATGTTCAGAATCAATTATTTTACAAATCAAATGTAATTTTACAAAATTCTGTCTTTTAGTACCATTTGCCATGCCTCCAAAACCATAAATAGTCTTTATACTGTCATTGATTGGCGCTAATTATGTTTGTATTATTCATTCACAGAAATTTTAGATAATAACATCTTATCTGTTGAACTCTTTGACTCCTCTGCTGTTCATGGAAGAAGCTTTAGTATTAACTGCCAGCTGGTTAAAGAAGACCTAGCATCCTACACACCTGGGTAAATACCCTGTGCATAACTTAAAGTATTTGGAAATACTGCATTTGTGTAACAGAATTACTGGCTTTAGTGTTCACCTCCAGTGGCTGGAATTTACCACATTTGTGATAAATTCATTACAAATCACATTCATCAACTGACGTAAATTACAGATTGTAACTCTGCAGTTTGGCATAGTTGAATTCTCAAACTAAATCTTAAGATAATGTATTGAAATTGTAATTGAGTCAGAAGTTGGAGATAAATGTTTTGCATCATACTTGTAGTGTGGTTAAGTGCTAAATCTTCCCCAAAGTGGTTATTGTTAAGTTTCCTGTTCCCTTTTAGTAAGAAAAGAAATACTACTTTTATGTGTTTAACCTGCACCTGAGGTAAGTCGTCTCTTTGGAAGGTGTGTTATTAGAAAACAGATACTCAGACCACCAGCTATGACAGTGACAGAGAGAAGAGCTGGGAAGCAGGGAGCGAAGATGAGGCTGATAACACTGCTGCATTTGATTTGTTGCCTTTTTAAAAAGATAATCCGTTGGCTGTATTCATGAAAATCAATAATTACTCTTTCATTAATAATTTTTGAACACTGATGAGAGTAAAAAGATTGTTATATAGAAAGTTTTGATTCCTAAAGGGAATTCCTGAATTTGCTTTTTTCAGGAGGAAGCAAGTAAGTGGATTTTCATCTCGTAGCTCAGAAATACAACTAAATCATAGTAACACTTTTCTTGTACTGGTCACAATTTTTAGTAAGATTTTTGTGAAGTCAAACAGCTTTTTTTAAACCTGAAGAGCTGAATTTTTTTGTCACTGTCACTAGGGTATTTTGTTGTGTTACAGCTATACTTAGATGCCTGCTTGCAGCCTGCAAACAAGTGGGTATATTACTTTAATATAAAGTTTCTGTGTAACACTGATAACTTTACTACAGTGGATTTTTTGGTTGGTCACTCACTCCCCCTTCTTTAGTTGGACAGGGGAGAGCATAGAAGAAATGAGCAAGAAAACTCGTGGGTCAAAATAAATACAGGGAAATTGCTTACCAAGTACTGTTGCGGGCAAAACAGACTTAATTTAACTTAATTTATTACTAATAAGCATAAATATTTAATTAATGCTTCAGGCATTGGTACATGAGAGACAAAAATTCGTGGTACCTACCCTCCCTCTTTCCCAGGCTCAAGTTTACTCCGAGCACCTCTCCTCCCCCTCCTACACTCAGGTGACCTCAGTGCCTTCAGTGAGCAGCGCAGGGGGTTGGGGTCAGGACACAGCAATTTCTCCCTGCTCTTCCTTCCTTCTTGCTCTTTTCCTCCTGTGCTCCAGCATGGGCTCTCCACAGGCCTCAGTCCCTTCAGGAGTGTGCCTTTTCTCCTCACAAAATGCCTTCTACTCTTCTGACTTTGGTGTTCCCCATTTTATTTCTCTTTTGTTCCCTCCTCTTTCTCCTTGGTGTTTTCTGCCCTTCATTAAATTAGAGGTGCCACCAGCTTCAGCGAAAGGCTCGGCTATGTCCTCTGGAGGGTCTGTTGCAGAGAGAGATGAAATGGGCTGTGCCTGCCATGTTAGAAGCACCTGGCCTCTTCTCTCAGAGGTCACCCCTGCAGCCCCTCTCCCCACCTACCAACACCTTGCCGTTTACACCCAGTGCTCCATGTCTTTTAGCTGGAATGATGTTTTCATTGGCAGGGTGGGGCAAGGGAGTTGTTTTGCGTGGGCTTGGGGGTTTTTGGCTGGCTTTGTTTTTCAGTGTGCATAGGTCCCTAGCTCTTCAGAGTTCATTTAACACACTTTCTCACTGAATTTCACATTTGTGAAGATGTATGTCTGCAAAAAGGCAAGAGACTGCTGAATAATTTAAACGGACTTTAGGTCATTTAGAATCACATTTGGGATATGATTTACTCTTTCATGTTTAATGCTGTTGAGGAATACCCAGGCCAGCTCTAAACTAGTATGAGGCAATACTAAGCGGGAGAGCACAGCGCTTCATTGAATCCAACTTGCTGACAAGCAAACTTCTTTAACCTTACTCTTGCATTGGGATAGGAAGTAGTCCGTACAGAATTCCAGGAAGAAACCTTGGGAGTCTGAAGTTCATTCCAAGTGGATTTGTTTTTCTGACAGATCTGCAATGATAATGCTACATTGGAGTTACTAGAGAGGCGGTTGTAAGACACGTAACATGTATTTCACTTGGGACAACTCTCTGTGTCTGATTGCCTCTGTCCATTTCATAGTTCAGACTAGTTGTATGCAAAGTAAGCATATTTAGGAGATATGGTGTTCATTTTTTTCCTGGTTCTACAAGTTAACTGTTTTACCAAGCAGTTTCCAAAGACCTGCATCAGGGAGGTTTGCATGAATAATCGTGTAGCAGTATGTACTGGATGATGCAACGCTTAAACACTATGGAATTTTCTCTCTGACAGAGCAGTTTTTTTCCTTCCCATGAAGGAAAAGATAGGTGGTAGATCTCTGAACACAGGAGTGAGTTTCTACCTGGAGGCCCAGAAATGGCTAGCAGTTAAACTCAGCCTTGCTGTCTCCTTTAGTCAGTGATGTTTGCAAGAAACTAGTTCTTTTGCATTAGCAGATGTTTCTTCAAGCTGCAATCTCTTACATTCATGATTGGCACAATTCATGCAGACTTGTAGTAAGCTGGGCTGTGGCTCAAAGTACATACGAGCCAACTCCTGGTTGGTATTGGTCTTTATTCTATCCAGTTAACACAATTTAAACAAGTTCTCATAAGGTATTAGCATGACTATACTGCATTCAGTACAGTACTTAAGAAAGTGGTAGTATTGTTTGCGTTGTATTTATATCCTCAGAGAATGATAGAAAGGCAAATGTCTCACTAATGTCAATATTCTCTACTTCTGAAAGGAATATTTACACATCATAGAAGCTGAATGTTGCACCTTTTACTCCAAGGTAACATTGCTTTCCAGAAGCATGTTAGTAGTAATTTGTCATCTTTTAAGGCAGACACAAACATGAAAGTTCAGCAGCCTGTTTGTGTCAGGCTTTGTTTTCTGCTGGCAGCCTATATTGCATAATGCTTTCATTCGACAGTAGAATGTGCAAGGATACCTTCTGAAGGAGAATAAAAATGTTACTATCATGATTGTTTCAGAAGTAGCTTTTAGAAAAGTTTTTGTCTTTTGTTGGGATTTTTTTCTGCATTTCTGAGTTACTCTTTATTCACTCTTCTTCATGTTGAATGATTCCTGTCATGTGGAAGTGTTATTGAGCTCTTTTTCACTTCGTTCCAAATGTGTTTAAACTTTCCATTCTAGTTATTTTATGCTCTTTACAGGTACACTGAAAGTACTGCTATAAGGCCCAGTGAAATATGGGATGTTCCTCTAGAAGAAATTTCTGAAACCTCAGAAGCTTTAAATCCTATAGACATGGAACCTGTGGATGAAGGAGATTTCAGATCACTTTCTAAGAAAGAGCTACAAGCGAGAATTAGTTGTGTTGTGTCTCCTAGTAAAATTTTTGTACAATGGCTGTCATCAGAAAGTATACTGAAAAGGTACTAAAATTCAAAGAACTTTTTTCAAGTTAAGGCATTCTTATTACAAGCTGGTGAAGTATAGTTAGAACAAACTCTGATTAGGGTTGCATTTGGCACTGGGTACTCATTTTGAATGCTGTTGGCTTATCTTGCTTTGTTGAGGAAAGTATAGGAACAAAAGACAGATGTGGCCCTATGTTGTGATTTATTAAATATTTGTGATTCCAAATTAAGTACATGATCTAACTATTTCAGATAGGTTTTAATGTAGTATCTGGGCCTGATAAATGCAACACTGTCCAGAAAGATTAAATTTTTTTGCTCTTTCTTTTCTCCTCCCCATTCCTTCATGAGGAATGTTGTTAAATGCAGCTTGTTAAATAATACTGATATCCTAAGTCATAAAACTTCAAGTTATTTCTTTCAACATGATTCTGATATGCTGTTAGGAAAGTTTGAAGGCAATTTCTACACGTTACTGTATCAGCCTTCCTTTGGTAGATATTTAGGTAACATTTAGGTATTAAATGTTATTAAAAATAAAAAAAAACAGACTACTGTTTGAAGACCGTTAAATGGAAATGTCATTGCTTAGTGCAAGATTTGCTTATTTTGTGCCTCTTATTATTCCTTTCTTTCATCTTTTTACCTTCTTGCATGTAGCTACCTAGAGTTGCATTGAATTAGTCATGACACTAAATTAGTACCACACTCGGAAGCTGTCAGGACAAAATAGTGCATCTTTCTAATAGTGCTATACAGAATGGCCAGGATCACTCAGATTAACTCCATTGTTTAAGAAAATATGATAGTTTTACAGAATTTTAATCAGATTGCATGTGTTTTGAAGCTCCATTTCATGTATTTCTAACATATCATGAAAAACTACAATACTATGTCAGTTACTAAAACTTTACTGTGTGCTAGTTAAGCAGTGATTGATTAAATAAGCCCTTTATCCACTGGGTAAAATTTTACCACTAGAAAAGTTTTGAATGTTAGTTTACAGGAGAAGATGGCTACCATCTACAAAGAATCCCAGCCACAGTCCGTGAAGTGGGAAAGTAGTATGCACTGTGCTGTTTATGTACATGATTTGAAACAGTGGCAAAGAGGTCGAATAAGCAGGATTGTCTCTGAAACGAGTGCAGAGGTAAACCTCTTATCATAACAGGATTTATACTTAAATTTCTAAAGATTGTAAGCATTCATTGATTAAAATAATGTCAAATCTTTGCTTCTTACTTCTGTGTTAATATTTTCTCATACAGCCTTTTGCTTTTGTCCAAAGTAAGTTACATTGTACATTGCTGCAAATAAGATTAGTCTCATCACAGTTCAGATGCCTTTAGTAGAGAACCTGGTAGTTGAAGAAGGCTCTTGACGTTGACTTCGTGTATGTTTACACTACAGTTTAGCTTAGATTACAGAAGCTGTGGGAACCTGAGGGCCACATTAATTCAACCTTAATGATCCTTGCTAAAAGATGGAGCCAGTTGAACTGAGTGCGCACCACAGGAACACATGTAGTCATGCTATTGCTTGAACCCTAAACTGATGGTGATGCACTCTGCCATGTAGGTGTAACGTTTTCCGCAGCAACTTCTCACACAGTGCTGCATTAAACGTGTGTCTTGTGCTCATTTGAAAAGAGTAAGGAGCATCAGAAGAGGCATTTTGTGAATAGATGCCTCAGAAAGTACTTGCCTGAGAAGTAAGAGTGGCTTTTTAATCATACAGATAATCCAGGACTGGATTGCTATTGGTTCTCTCCACGATTATCAGATTATGCCTGTGGGTCTTGTTAGCAAGAGACAGAAGTGGGACTTCGTATACTTCTGGTTTGCATCATCCGCTTTCTAAGGCTAAGGGCCCTCAAAGAGCTATTGAACCATGTCAGAACGAAAAGCAACAGGTGGAGGGGAGCTATTTCAGTGTTTCTAGGTTTACAAATTTAAATACACTAACATAACTGAAGCATGGGAAAATAAATTTTCTTATTCTAGTAACAGCCTCTGTAAAGTTGTTTTAGCCCCCTTTGAGCACATTTTTGTGTTTGTCCTCTGGGTACACTGTGGCAGTCATTTGTGTTGGATGATGAAGTACTTCAGTGCAAAATGTTTGTTGCATGCTGGTAATGTTTGTTCAAATTCTGTTTACCTATTCAGGCATGCTTTGAATTATCATTTGTTACAGATACACTAAGAGAGGTTTTTTTTCTTTCATTGTGTTTCTTGTCTGTAACAGGTGATACTTTATGATTCTGGAGCTGAAAAAACAGTGGATATCAGCTGTCTAAGGAAACTAGAGGAAAATATGAAGATAATTAGGACATTAGCAATAGAATGTTCTTTGGCAGATATCAGGTAGCCTTTCCCTTATACTGAGCAGTAGTATTAGAAACTAATGATCATGTAACTTAATATTTTCCTGTGTTAGCACTGCTGATCTAAGATTTGGATGTGGTTTGGTTTTTGAATAAAGAAATGGGATGGCAGCTGTAAGTTTCATAAAGGGTTATTTTTCTAAGGGTTATGCTACATGCCAGTAAAGCAGAAACCATGCTATAGAAAGAAAGAACATTTATAGGATGAATTATAAAATACTGGACAGATGATAGAGTTTTTTCTTGAGATTAATCATATCTCATTAAAATGTACAGGATGTCTCTCTTTTCTAGACTGTAGAAAAGAGAGAACCGGGGTATTCTCCCGCAGATTTGTTTGTGTGCTGTCTATACTGTGAAGAAAAAATAATTATGTTTGTAATACCCGTTTCCTGAATGAATATAAAAAGCCTAATTTGCAGATGAAGTACAGATATTCCTTTGTTCTGTTAACACAGCTGTCATACTTCTGGGACTCATGATCCTCCTCATTTTGAAGTTCTGGGGTTACATTTTTTAATTCTTCCTGTCACATAGATTCAGAGATGGATAACAATTTCTTTTTACTGTTGACTGTAAAGTAGGTTGTCTTTTTTCTCTGACGGTTCAAGCAGTTTAAAAAAAAAAAATCAAAATTTCAGTAACGGGAGGGGTTTGTGGTTAAGCTCACAACCCCTTAAAGGAGATTATGATTTGTTCTATGTCAGACCAACAGGTGGAAGCACGCAGTGGACCGCAACAGTGTGTGAATGTTTATCCTATTACCTAACCGGTGCACAAGTAAAAATAATCATACAGGTTTGTAATCAAAACCAGGGGTATTTGTAAAATCTCTCATGTTGTCTGTTAATTTAATTTTTTTCCGAATATTTTCCCTCTTCAAAAAGTCCTGAGTGGAACTTAACTAGATTGCTGTTTGCTGTAGGGGAAAAGATGCTTTTTCTTTTTTTGCTTTACTTTCATTATTCACTGGAGCATTAGAGCAGTTTGGCTACCCAGTGTGGAAAGAACACAGTCTTAGATATATTTAGTTATTGAAGAATAATATTTATATCTTTGGAATCACTAGATGCTGACAACTTTTATGGACGGATGAGCAAGATACTCATGTTCTTGATGAGAATGATTTCAGCAGCTACTATATTAGTTTTCAAGTCTCAGAAGTAAAAAAACCTGAACTATTACAAGGGTTTCATTTGTTCAGTGTCTGTTGGCAGCTGCCAGTGAAGTTTTACAGTGTGTCTGGAAATAAAAGCACTGATGAGCAAAGGTATTTATGAGTGGGTTTAGAGCTCCTGCTGGAGGAAAACAAGTGTTTGGCAGTTCATTCTAATGAAACAGCTAAGGGAGGAAGCAAGGTTTTATTCTGTTACTGTTTTTTTTTTAATGTCATGTTTAGAACAGTTGGTAAAATGATGGGAACTATGACATAAATTAAATAAATTTTGTGTCTCCTGATGTGGGCATCAGTTGTTCAGTGACATCTGATTTGTAGTCAGTACCAATAAAATGAAGAATATGTCTGTAGTTTAGAGGAAATGCATATCGTAATCTGTTGTCCAGCGTGCTCTTGTTTTTTTCCAGGGAAGTGTTGTGGCTTGTGCATTGCCTGTGAAAATTCTTTGCAAAGATGAAACAGGACAATTGATTGATATTTCAGAACACCTTATTAAAAAGGGTTTGGCTTTTAGAAACAGAAGGTTTGGATACTTTTCTTTTATATTTTTTCAGACTCTAGTATTGACATCGTGATAAGCTAATAAGTAAAACAAAAATTTGGATTGTCCTTTACAGCATATGTAGCAATAGAACTCCATTTTTAGTGAACTTATTTGAGTATAACATTATTAATTGTATCCATTGCACATTTCAGTAATCTAAGTTGGTAGATGAGATATTAACAGTATTTTAACAAGCATTTGCCATTGTCGTGTGTTTGGTTTTTTACTTCTATTATTTTATTCTTTTGCACTTTTCAAGTCCTTTGTCAGTTAATGTGCTGATATGATTTGATTGAATCTGCTAGAACTGATAAAGCTGATGTGGCTTACTCGGTCTCCAAGGAACATCTTAAAGTACATTTAGAGCAAGAGGACACACAACTGGATGGTTGTAATTCCAGAACTGCACGTGCAAGAAACAGCACTGCGCCAGAGGAGAACATCACTGTTTCAGAGAGTGAACAGAAATTATGCAAAACATATAAGTCACTGCTTCATTCAGGAATGGGTGAAGTATATAAAACCCCTGTTATACCTGAAGAAAAAATTTTTCAAGCTGTAGTAAGTTGCGTTGGACGTGATGGAACTATTTATATAATACCAAAATCATTTGGTAAGATTACATAGAAGAAAATACATTTACGTCTATGAATCTGATGGCTTTGGTATATGAGAACATACCAGATACGTGTTTGAGTATACATGTTCTGTATCGGAACACAGTTCTGGAATATTCCTGTTGGGGAGGATTGCTGTTAGGAGGTGGTGAGGCCTTTGGCGTGGGGGGTGAGGGGTGCATGCCTCTGCACCCCTTGCTCTGCAGTGGTGGGGAGAGGTCCCGCAGCTTCCGGCAAAGGAAACACACCTCCCCAGGAGGTGGTGCACTCTCCTTAAACCCATCAGAATCGGCTCTCCTGTCCTTCCACTCTCCCCAGAAACCAAAAAAACCCAAACCCTTGGGCAGGCAGGTTACTTGCCTCTGTTCTCTAGGCAGTATTGGGTAAAGCAGCAAGTGCTTTATTTTATAATGTTGAGACTGTGATACATTTTACTAATAATGAAGATACATTCCTAAAGATTCTCAGAAGTTAGCCTGGTTCTCAAGTATTACTGAGTTTTTCTCCTTCAGTGTGAGCTCAGTACCCGGTTTCCTTGGGCTTTTTATTTGTACTGTGATAGATTCTGTATCTCTTAATATTTTCTGTTTGTACTGTTTGAAAGAGATACAGATGCAGTGTCAGTCTTCAGTACCATGATAATACATTGTGCTTTAGAGAAATATTTCCATATGAGAATGTTAATTTTTTATTTTTTTTTTTTACTCCACAAGTACGCTTCACTATTAGATCATATCATAAAACTTTGAGGTTCAAAGGACAGTAACCCCACTTGCCCGAGACTGTATTCTTAATTCAGTTGTTGCTGTAGACTTCACCCATAGCAGAAGAGAGTCTTCTGGGCACCTGTTTTGTGTTGTTGCATGGTGTCCTACCGCTGTCTGGGAATCTGTTGTCCTGTTCACGGAGAGGCTCTTGTATTAGTGTTGCCAAGGTGTCAGTTGCAAAATTTATAGACCCTTCTCCTCTGAGATTAGAATCCAGAATTACTAATGGCTTCACAATTGGAAACGCAGTTTACTTTTTGTTCTAAGTAGTAATTTGTTTGCATATACTAGATGTTGAATATACATACTGCATCAGTGTTGGAAAATACTTTTTGGAGCAGCACATGTATTTTATGTTTATACATGTCTTCATCTGAATCTGCTGGGTTTTAGTGAAATAATTTGCACTAATATGTTACAGACTATTTTGAATTTTTTTTTTTAACACCCCCCCCCCCCCCCCCCCAGAAACTGAACTAAACAAATTGATGACTGAAATACAAAGTAACTTCAAATGCCTTGGTCTTCTGGAACCCTACTGCTGGAAGAAGGGAGAAGCTTGTGTTGTAAGAGGATCAGATACCCTGTGGTATCGCG
>JAVJGG010000027.1:8436079-8460138 GCA_035590195.1 Aviceda cuculoides | reverse complement strand
CTACAAGTTGATTTTACCCCTTGAGTAAAAAAGGGCACAGGCACAGTAACTACAGAGCTTGCTTTAACTGAGGAGAAAGGGCAGGGGACAAAGGGAACAAAGTATCTTCTACTGTGCAAGAGAATGAAACAAATTTTTCAGCTTCCACTACAATGGAGTTAGAGCAGACACGCTAGCAGTACCACTTCACTTGTGGGTGCTGCAGAATTTTAAAAGACAAGTCAGCTTAAAAATGCCTGTTAGGTAGAAGAATTGGATGAGATGATCTTTGTTGATTCCTAGTGTTTCCTCCCACATTTTCATTAACCTGTCCCAGTCTCACCTGCCCTAGCCTGATGAATACAGAAGATCAGTTTATAGAACAGACTGGGTTCTGCTAATGCTGTTGCCTCCTAACTGTGAGATGAAGAAAAAAAAAAAAAAAAGATTATTAGGGAAGAACAGCCTAAGGCTAACTGAAAAGGAATACTGCCTTTTTTTATTGTTATGCAATAAGTAAACCGATATCCAGACTATTAAATCTGGCCTTCTACTGTATTTCACCACAGCAAGGGTTCCAACAGCACAACTTTTTACCTTGGACTGAAGAATCTTTTTTCTTAGATGTCTAAAATAAGGTAGTCTGCAGCTGTTTGATGAAATTTCACTGACAGCTGAGGATTTAAAACAAACAAACAAACCAAAACACACCCTTTAAACTACAGATGTGACAGAATACTGAATCAATAAACTGCTGCTTAAAAAGTAGAAAGGGGGAAAAAAAATAAGAAAAAGATCTGATGTATTAATGCCCACTGAAAAATAAATTTATTTCAGGAAAACTATAAACAGTATCTACACAACAAGCTTAAAAGGCATTTCTCCTCTTGTTCACAGGAATGTACATTATTTTTGCTGACATACCAACACTTCCAACAGTTTCGACATTACCTACAACTTAGTGTCCATGATAATATTACCATCCTTGTCCTTTACTCTTACTCTCCCAGAGACATACTTTGTTTCCTGCTGTCCATTCATGTACACAGTCTTGACAGTACCATCTGGATACTCCCGTCTCTTGAACTGTGATGTGTGTAGTTCTCTCTGGCCATTATTGAACTCTATAGTTTTGCTTCCATCTCTACAGTAAATAAATGTATGTAAGTATATTTTTTTTTTAAATCATTGTAAGGACTATAGATAGGCTTAAGCTTAATCTCAGAAAAAACATCAAATATGCAAGCCTAAATGCAGGAAGAACTTAAAAAAATACAGTATTTGTGAAAAGCCTGTTTTGTTAAATAGCATCCCAGCTGGCTGATACTCAGAAACCTGTTTCTGCAAAACTGACGTGATTTCTTTACCTCAGCCGCACTTTCTCTGCATTAAATCTATTGCTGCAACAGTCCAAGAAAAGTTTAAAACTTAATGTTTTTAGCGCTATCAGTTATCAGATGTCAGTCAGACCTGCTTGCTGTACCAGCTAGGTTTTCACACATTCTCTAGAATTATGCACAAATGAGAAAAATCTCTCAGGTTAGCGTATGAGAAAACACACACAGGCATTCAATCTTTGTGTCTCCTCCAAGCTACAAGGCAAAACAAAAATTCAACTGTAAATACATGGTCACAGTACAATATATTCAAATGTAAACTTCTAGAAATAGATCTGTCACCATATACTGCCTCTGTCAGTGAGCTCTAACTGCTCCTTTCCCCTCAACAGGCTAGGGTACCTGAAAAGGTAAAGCTTACCGCTGAATACGAACAATAGTACCATCTGGAAAGATACTTTCTTCTTGCCCATCCGTAAATAAATTTTTTATCGTTTGATCAGGGAAGGTAATTTCTTTTTTACCATCAGGATAATGCTTCTCTGAAATGTATTTTGAGACAATATGCTTATTACATAAATACAGGTATATATGGGCAGCAATTCTGAGGGTTGGTTGGGTTGGATGATTTCTTTACCTATTTGTCCATTTGAAAACTGCAAGACCTCTAAGCCATCAGAGTATGTAGTATGTGTAGTCTTAGCATCAGCATAATAATAAATCTGCAGAAAACAGTTCAGATTTAACTTAACTAGTGAGAAGTTTTTTATGTGTATGTACACATGTACATAAATAAGTATAGAAAAATGCAGATGTAGGATACATACCACTGTTTGATCAGGCATAACCTGCTTCACGTCCCCATTGAAGAAGGTTATAGTTACAGTCTTCCCATCAGAACCCACTTTTTTCCATGTCCCATTGGGGAAAAATATGAGGTGACAGCCATTTTTCAAAACCTTTTCAACCTAATGAATACATTACAGAGGTCAGTATTGAGCCATCACACTCACATACTCATTCCTCTGTTCCAACAGCTGTCCTGTGGAATTTCAGAGTGCCAAGCTGTCATTTTACCTTTCCATCAGGATAAGCAGTTTCTCTCTGTATCTCTTCACTGTCTGTATATGCAGGTCCAGATGGTAGTGACACATGAGCTTCATTAGAAGAGGTATCCTGAAATGACAACAATCTAAGCATAAACTCAAATCAAGCTTTGTCTTTTTACATGTTGTTTTTTTTTTCCTAGGCTGACAGGTATTTCAGGAAATGAGCATCGGGGAGAAAGACAAGTAGAAGAAGGCATAAACACAATCTGGGTTTTATACAACTCCTAGTATAATTCAAGTGGTAAGGCAGACTGAAACTCAGCAATAATTGGTTGCCTGTGGTCAGCTGTAGTCTGGACTAAAGTGGAATTCAGTGGTGTGCTTTAGCATGGTGCTCAACTACCTTGTCATCCATATCAAGGTATGGAACGATTGATGAAGTTCATAAAGCTTGAATGCTACTGACAGCAATTAATGTAAGAATTAATTCAGCTATTTACAAGATTCTTGCACGGTTGCCCTACATGGAGCTTGTAAACATCCATCTTTTCCCCCTCTCTCAAAAGGTAAAACATTTTGCAAAATTCAAGGGAATGAGAGATTATTATTTTCTTTTCTTTTCTCGGCCAAAGAATGTTGTAACTACTAGACACAGGTAAAACCATTTTCTGGTATGACAATAAAATTGCAGTTGAAGAACATAAAGTGAGTCAACAGCTTCACCACTCACTCTCCAGCTACTCACTTAAGTACAAGCACGTATTGTTTTACTTTAGGCTTTTTCCTGCCCCTTAAAAATCAAATCAAGATACAGGACTTACTACCATAAAAGTCCTAGAAGAATCTTCTAGTGCTGTCACTGTTTCAGAGTTGCTTCTGTCACTAGCAGGTCCTGATGCAGGTGTTCTAGAAAGCTTTCCTACTCAGATAGATGTAATACAGTTAATTTGGACAGTGAAATTAAAGTATAGTTTAAGTGTTATATATGAGGTCAAGCTGTACAGGACACCTACATTTCTTAAGTGCAGTTAAAACTGAAAGCAGTACATTTAGGAAAAGAATCAGCACAAGCCAGCTCCCTCAGGTGTGTCATTTCTTCATGTGTCAGCAAGAAGCCGTAACTGAAGAATCACTGCACTTTCTCTCCTGTATCATGTCTGTAGATGTACAAAGGATTTCCCCCCCTCCCTCAGGATCTAGACAATATTATTAGTTATGTCTTATAATGAATAAAGGAAGACTAATATAACCTTTTAACACAAACTGATTGGCAGACTTTTCCCATGTTTCTCCTCACATACCGGAAAGATTACAGAAGTAAAACCAGCAATGGCTTCAAATCTGGAACATACTCCTCTAACAGATAACATGATGGTTGCTTGAGCTGTCAGAGGTGTCAAAAAAGTACCCTCCAGTTACTTTCTGTATGTGATTATTCATTAGGAAGGAGTATAGCTGCCAACAGCATTTGCTCCTAACTGTGAACAAGGAACACCTGGTATGGCATTGCCCATATGATTACAGATCCTGATAACAGAAGGTTCTGAAGAGATGCAGCAGTTCCGATGTTATCAACATAGTCACCAATGTCTGCAGCTTGGAGAACTTCAATGATGAATGCCATTTTGGATTGCAGAACACAGCTTCTGGGATGCTCCAGACCACCAAACATGACCAGAAGCATATTTGCTCTGAGAATGGTCTCACTGCAGCTTTCTCCAGCATCTTACCCTGTGAGGTATTTGTCCATAGGCGCAAGTCCATTACAACTATTCTCTAGCTGCTTTTGAGGTCGTGATGCACTCTTTAATACAAGCAAAAAATCCACATCCATTTTCTTTTAAAGAGTAAACAGAATTCCCTGATTAGATAAACATACCTTTTGCCTGTGAATAACTTTTGCCATTTATCTTGCTGTACTTCTGTACTGGAAGAAGTGGAGATGCAGTCTGACTTTTTGGGCCTCTATTTAGTAGACACTAAAAGAACAGAAGTTATTTATGGTTTACATGACATTTATTCATAACTGTTCATACAGCTGCTACAAGATTTATGCACCATGTGACATGAAATTTACTGGAAGCTTTCTTCACAAACAATACATTTTTAAGACTTAGCAGAGGGCTTGTGTGATATAGCCCCAGCTACACTTTGGAACTCTTCCTCTGTCTGCTGCCTCACTACCAACAACTGCAGAATGTTAATCTGGTGCAAGCAATCCAGAATAATAGTTACAGTTTCAAAACTAAATATAATGGCTCTAGGCAATGGTGCACTGCCTGGTTTGCCTGGCTTATCCTTAAGGTGCAGAGGTTCACAGGTTAGATCCCATCTACGATTTTTCTCTTAAAATTGCATCATTTTGAATTTCTAAGATGAGTTCCTCAACACAATGTGCAGCATCCATTCAGAACATCCACGTTTGGAGAGAATGTGACATTAACAGAATTCTGTCGCCACTAGTGGAGTCCCAAGATAAGTAAATTAAAAGTAAACATCTAAGTTGTAGCTATTGGATTCCAAGTTAATGATCCAAAACTCAAGAGTATTCACACAGATGAATTCAAAACACCAAGATTAATAACTTACAGATTCTGCTCTTTTTTGAGTCATCCCAGAATTTTCTATTTTCCTCTTGCTTCCAGCAGCTTCTACTTTCTTCCAGGCTTCTAGACGAAACCTCTCCATAATTCTGACTTCTTCTTTTAGCTCCATATTCTCATTTACTAAAGCTTCTATTTGATCTTTCAGGCGTCGATGGGTGGTTGACCATTTTGCCTCTTTTCTCTTTAAATCTTCCTGTAATTCTGCAATCTGCTGTTTTAAAGCCTTAGAAAAATGCATGCTTATAAATCAAAGAGCTTTCATTTTTTAATATATTAAAAGATTTTAATGTTCTAATAGAAATACAAGCACACACAAAAAAGCACAAGAGTGAAAAAAAAAATACAAGCACACACAAAAAAGCACAAGGGTGGGGGAAAAAAAAAGTAAGATCAGCTTAATGGGGCAGAAGGTGAAAGGTAGGAGAAGTTTTCTTCCCTGAAAAAGGTATTATTTACTTTAGACTACCAACTTTATAAGCTCAACTTCAATCACAGAAAGTGTCTTTAGTGCCCTCTTCGCATCCTTTACACTTCATAGATTGGCCAGCACAAATACACTTGAGACAGAAACATGAAATCTTTAAGGCTACCCTTGAGAGGACCCTTCAAAAATTTTGGCACAGGAAAATAGGGAGGACACAATTGCATACAACACATGCGAATCTGCCTAGCCAGTTTAGCAAATGTTACTTCAATCTGTTGAAGTAAGGAAGATTTGTAGGGAAGGAGGAGGGAAATCCATGTGTGATGTTTAATACGACTTGTCTGTACATCTGATGTCTGACAACAAAGGAACAAACAGATCTTGTTTCTTACATCTCTGATACCTAAAGACTTACAAGTAATAACAAAATGTAACTTCAAAAATTGTAGAAGATTACTACATATACTGTGCAGCAGTTATAGACAGAATAAAACACAAGTACAGTTCTAGTTTGCATTTTGATCCACTACCATGAATAAAAATATACAACTTAATATTAACTACACTAGGTTTTATCAAAGTTGAAGATAATTCTACTAGTCATGAGCAGTTTTTAGTATGGAAATGTGACAAAAAGATTTGCTTATCAACGTTTTTTGCCTTAAAACCATCAAACAACATTGTGAAGACTGTAGTTCCTTCCTCATTTAGGCTACGTGTACTAACAGTTCCCATGTTGAAATCACTTGCAACTTTTCAATTAAGTTAGAATGCCTTTAAATGTATTTATGTGTTCCTGTGTGGACTAGAAGAATAATATATTTTTATACCTGAATTTCATCACGTTCTTTTTTATCTGGAATTGCTCTGGCTTCTGTGGTATATTTTTCAAAAACTTTACGCTCCTTTTGCAGTTTTTTCATTTCCTTTTTTTTATATTCTTCTATTTCAGCCAGTTCTTGGGCTTTCTGCTGTTGAAAGTCTGCAATTTCTTTCCTATAATTAGTAAACAAAATTGTTATTTTACCCCAAAACTATTTCAAATCTGGATTTTAAGGAAGAAAATGAAGACTGAATTTTGAGGTCATTGATTCCAACCCAGCATCTATTAACCCCAGGAAGACTTGCCTAAAATGGTAGCACTTATTTAAGGAGTAAGAATTGTCACACAGTGTTTGAAGTCCAACAATTTCTGGTTTTATATCTTCTAGTCGCAAAAGTTATCCTGAATTTAAGTAGGCTTTGGCTAAAATCTTCCAACATTCTTCAAAGCAGTAGAACACCATTCCTCCAAAAGTACTGGGAAAAAGAATCTAACAGCAGGAGGTCACAAATTAAATATTAGCCAACAACACAATGCTGTTTCCAAACAAAACAAAAGTGACTTTGGTACAAATAGGTGTACCACATTTAAGTCACAAGAGATAATTATTCTGCTCTACATGTCACTTATAAGTGCCCCAGTTCAAATAAAAATATTCTCAGTTTGTACACACAAGCATCCAATCCAAAGGAAGAGTATCAGTCATGATGCCAACATGAAGATCAGTTTTGCAAGAACAGTTTAGTGTTATTATTCAGAACAAAAGTATACAAATTCTCCCAAGTGTAACCTTTAAGGATATCATATTAAACTAGCAGGGGTTCTTAATATAATTTTGTGTGAGTAACAATTACAGTTTAATATATACATAGAACAACAACCAGTTTCTTGACCTATGTCTCCACTGTAACTGAAACACAGCAGTTATTTACATGTGCTTTTGGTAACTGGACACTATGATAGTCTGGAACATACTATGTAAGTGAATGCACAAAAATGTTTCAATAAAAAATTACCTGATATTTGCCAAGGCATGCTCTCTTTCTTCACGGAGTTTAGTTAGAGTTGTGTTTTCAGCTCTGAATCTCTCTATTTCAGTTTCCAATTCAGTGAGTCTCTTTCTCAGTACCTGGGATGGAACAGTGTTTCCTGTCAAAGAACAGCCAGATGCAAGTTATCTAAGCCACATCCATACAACTGAACTAAACAACTATCACACACCAGTTAAAAAAAAAAAATTTAAAAATTAAGTGATAACTATTTTAGAGACAGTAGTAGTATTGCAAAAAATTTCTACTATTCAAATAACACAGACGTGACATTTTAAAGCACTCTTCACTATTTACTCAAGTACCTCTGATATTGAGTATATCTATCATCTTTGTAGAACTAAATATATATTAGGAACTGGAATGTGAAGGGCTTCACGTCAAGCTAGAGAAATTAAATGAAGGTATAAGGGCCAAGCATCAAACAGAAGTGTTTATAGTTGTAAGTTTTTCCAAGTTTTATTCACAAAGTCTGAGTCTGCTCACACCCATCACTGATGTGAAATCTATTGCAGGGGCTAATAACAGGATTCGTGGGCTTTTTTGCCATCCCAGTTTCCTGTTCAGTCACTACTTAACACTCCCAGGGTTTTAATAGTCTGCTTCCGAGTATGCAACTGAAGAGCCTAAATACCGATGTTGCAGTGTAGGTAGTTGCCTCCTTCACCCTTAAATGCTCTGAGATTCAGTAAAAAAAAAAAAAAAAAAAAAACCAAAATAACAATTCTACCCCTTTTCCTGCAAACAACATCTAGCAGGCATCTTTAGACAACCCTGTAAAAATCAACTTTCCGCAAACCAATAAGTGGAAGTAGCAGCTTTTATATGAACCTCTCATAAAAACCTGAACAAAATCCTAAACATTCATTGGAGCAGAGTTTGAAACCAAAATCTCACCACCTTACAGAGAAGAGCTTTAAATGCTAGGCTATGCCATCATGTTTTCACTGAATAACTGCATTTTTAATGATGTCACACAAATGCAACAGCTTCAACAGGAGCTTTTAGAGGCTTCCCCAGACTATAACTTATATGGTTGAAATCAACTTGGGCAAAGTAGAAAAATGAATCCACTGTTTCCCATATTCCACATGAATTTTCTAGATACTATATTACTGTGAGAAAATATGGGCTGGCCTGCCACCTCCTTATATTTTATGAGGAACAAGCTAACCTAACAGCGCATAGCATTACCCTGCTGGCATGTAAATGTACACCGTAGTGGAAAAGAAGGTACCACTTGATTTTCAGTGTGCCTTTGATAGTATCCTTGATTTGGAAACTGATCAAGCAGCTCCAGGACAAGTTAGTTCAATGAGCTGGTCTGACAGAAAACTAGCCTCCAGGAAAAAATATTACAAAAAAATAAATTAAGTTTTCACTGATCCTACTCATTCTGCAACCTGTGTAATTGTTAGATCTGACATTAGACATACAACCATGAGAGGAGATGAAAGATGAGAATACGGCCATTCACTGCAGCAGAAGTCTGTACTTACACCCTTTGGTGTAATGTCAGGTTGCAGCTTAAGTGTTAGAAGGAAAGACTTGTAATGTATGTCATCTTCAACTTTTCCTACCAGTTGCTGTTTTCTCACCTCCTAACTCCTGTTCCTCATTTGATTTAATTTCATGCTCTGAATGGCAGCCTGCCTTCTGTTTCGGTTTCAGTGAAGGAAACAGTTTCATCATCAGGTTTGATACAGGAGGTCCATTTGAATCACCATCCACTGCAGACTCTTTGGACATTTCATCTCCCCTCTTTGAGGCAACTTTTCTCTTTATTGCTTTATCTGGGACAGTTGTATCATTCTTACTGGAAAAGTCCATCTGCAAAGGTATTTTAGTGTATTTTTCAGGTAAATCACTGTTAACATAATATTCATCAAGATCACTCCATGTTCTTTCATCATCAAACTCAAACTTACTCCTACTTATACAAGACATGCTTCTGTGATGCTCTGAGGGTTTTCTAATCTTTTGCTTTGACAGTATACTGCAGCCTTTGTCTGAGAAGCCAAGGTCAGCATCTCCATTTTTGCTTTCTTTGCTGTTGTCTGTAACAGAACTTCCATAATCAAAAAATTCTGGATCACTTTCTCTATGGCTCATAAAGGATGTCTTAGCATCTTCATTTTCATGCTTTAATGTAGTCTCAAATTCACTCTCAGAATCTGTAGTAGTATCACCATTGCCCTCACCCTTAACTTCATTTACAATCCATTGATTACTTTTTAAAGCAGGAGCTGCTGTCATGGAAGAAACTGAAAATATTACACTGTCTGTTTTATTCAATGGATCCTTCATTCTAAAAGATGTTCCTGAATTTGAGACTGTATGCATAACTGCTCTATCATTTATATTGCCCTGTGTCATACAGTCTGCCTTTTTATTTTCCTTATTTATAAGTTCAACAGCCAGCACTTTTACTTGCTGCTGTTTTGCCTTGATAGGGGTAGAAGACATTCTACGGCCTTTTAAAGTTTGCTGATCTTGATCTAAGATCCTTTGCACAAATGAGGAATTACTTGAGAAAGATATTTCATCTGCAGCTTGTTCTAGAAACAAAAATTCATCTAATTCTAGATTCTCTTTTTCTTTTTCCTTTTCCCAGTTTTCCAGCTTATTCTGAAATGAAACTTCAAAAGACAGTTCTGAATCTTTTACAGGGTGACCTACAGCACATTTAGAATTAGAAAAGGCTCTGGACAGCTCACGAGACAACTGAGGATTTTCTGTGCCAGGTAATTTGTTTCTGATTTTGGCAGTGTTAGACTTAGCAAATTCTACTATGTTCTCTTTATTTTCTATTTTGTTGTTAATTTCTAATGGGAAAGAATCTCTCATCAGTCCATCATGATTTTTTCCTGGCTGCATTCTTGTTTCTAATGGCAAGATATTTTTTCCATTGTGATTCCCAAGTACCAGGGTCTTCTGAGTAAGACAATGTTTTGCTTTATCAGGGTGGTTATATTTTTTACATGGTGCAAAAGTGTTCTCAGAAATTAGTTCATTCCCAGGAGGCACAGTTTTCTTCTGTATTTTTGATCTGTCCACTTTAATAACATTTCTGTCATCTGAAGCCCTTTGTTGAAGTTTTAGGGCATTTTCTCCAAGTTTTGTAATTTTAGATTTGGCATTAGTGAATCTTGTTAAGCCTTCTCCTCTTTTCAGGAAGGGTCGTTTGATCACTGGTTTTTGAATGGCCGATCCATTTGTCTCCTGAAAAGGGGCAAGGAAAAGTAAAACGCAAAATGTTAAAGAGCCCCTTACACAGTTTGAAGATTTCTTCAAATAAACCCCACATATGAGTAGGAATTTATATAGTACATTTCTAGTGGATTTCTAAAGACATCTTAAACAAGTGAAATACTTTGGGATTATTTTTTTATTTTTAAGAATGTGAATATTGCATTTAGTGTTAGCTTTTGATGCTAGAATCTTACTTGTACATTTTTAAAGCACCTATTGCATCTTGGCACAATATATAAAGAACAATAAAGTTAAAAAATAAATAAATAAATAACCTGTAACTTCTGGGTTTGCTCCAGTCGCTGCTCTTCTAGTTGTATCTGTTCTTCCAGGAATTCTTCAAATGTCTGTTTCTTCTCCTGAATCGCAGCTTTAATAGGTCTAGTGTAATTTAAAAAAAGAATAATAAAAAAAAAATTCAAGTCTTACTTTTCTATATAAAATAACTGTGTTTAATGTCACTGCTATTCAAAGACCTAAAGTGTAATTACGTAAAAGAGGACACATTATGAGGTACTTTAGTCATTAAGTGTCAAAGTTAATCTGAGAAATGCATTGTAACTCTAGCTGTTTACCTTTTGAGAAATGGTTTATCAAATCCCTGCTATAGTTAATATACATATCTAAAAAATACTGTATGTAGGTTTTGCCATTTCTTTTTTCACTGGTTTTCTCAGTGACCCTTTCTTCTGCCCAGATCACCAAACTTTCACTCGTATTTTAGTCATACTGCCAATTTCTACAGTATCATCTTCCCACTCAGTACTGCTACTGAGATTGTGTTCCTTATCTCCCCCTTTGATACTCCTCCTCCTTCACAGGAGTACTGGCTCTGGCTGGGATGGAGTGAGCTTTCTTCATAGCGATCCATATGCTGCTGTGTTTTGATTTGTGACTACAACAGTGTTGATAACACACCAATGTTTTAGCTATTACTCAACACTGCTTGCACAGCATCAAAGCTTTCTTTGCTTTTTTCACACTGTTCCCTGCACTCAGCAAGTAGGCTGGGGGTGGGCAAGACACTGAGAGGGGACACAGCCAGAACAGCTGACCCAAACTGACCAAATTCCATACCCTGTAACATCATGTTCAGCAATAAAAACTGGGGGCTTGGTCTTCCAAAATTAGCTGTTGCTCAGAGACCAAGTGGGCACCGGTCTGCTTGCAGGAGGTAGAGAGTGACTGCCTTTGCATCACTTGGGGTTTTTTCCCCCCCTCTTTCCTTTGCTTACTAAACTGTTTTTATCTTAACCCACAAGTTTTCTTGAGTCTGCTCCTCTGATATCCTCTCCCATTCAGCTCTGCGGGACAGAGTGCGCAAGAAACTGGGTGGGTGCTTAGTTGCTGGCTGGTCTCAAACCACCACAGCCTGGAAAAAGTATTTCTTGTTTTTATGATGACCTGGCAGGCAAGGCAGAGCTTTAAAACAATGCCAACCACTACTTTTATTCTATCAACTCCATAAACAAAGCTTTCGCCATACATGAGAAGGCTTCTGCCACAGGCACTATTATTACTTCTTAGCCATATGTAGACATTTAAACAAACATAACTTCTAATAATAAATGAAAAAGCCACAGCCTTACACTCCTTCACGTTACTACTTTCAACACGTACCAGTGGATAGGAGGTCGTAATAAATCAAATTGGAAACAGTAATTGTAGCTGCTTATATACTAAGCCATACTAAAAAGTGCTTCTAAACTACCATTACCCCAGGTTGCACACACCTCTTCGGCCAATACACATCACATCTTTCACAGCATAAGCTATTTCAAGCCAGAGTCTCTCCTACTACAGGTCTCCACAGTACCTAGCAAAATGGGATCCTTGGTTGAGAAAGCTACACAAATTGAGAATATCACTCTTCCAATCAGGACTCGGATTTCAACCAACCTCATGTTATTTGACAAAAACTACATAGTAATGGCCTGAATTACCTTTCCTCTGTATTAGTCCACAAATGTTTTTCTCCGCTGGAATTTTCAGAGAGATCTGCACTTTCCACACATAAAGGATCAATGTGATGATCTTCACTCTCCATTAATATTTCCATCTTTTGTTCTGGACACCACATATTTTTTCCTATGAAATTAATAGAATTTTTTTTTTCCTTCCCAACAACAAATCAGTTTTCGGCTCATACTTTAAGCAGCATTCAGGTCAGATTAAAACCAAAAGGGAGCTTCATGGTAACGTAGTCTGAATTCCTACATAAAATAGCCCTAAGATGTCCCCAAATTAATTCTTATTCGAATTTGAGCTTTCTTTTTAAAGGAACATCCAATTATGCATTAAAAATTTTCCACAGACCTTAAATAACCCATTCTGATTGTTCATCTTCTTTGCTATTGTTAATTTATGGCTTAAAATAACTGAACACATTTGGATGTCTGCTGTACTGAAGAACTCTTATCAAGCTTCTGTTTCCCATGTACATATATATAAATTAAGATCAATTTATCCTTTCACATTCTCTTAAACCAAGCTGTCTGATTAAAAGCTTTAAAGCTGGTATGAAGTACGGTGAAATGCAATCTCACACCTTTTCCCCAAAACCTGTACAGATTAAGGTTTAACTTTATTAAATTGCTAGATTCAAACCAAAACCACTATTTCAGTCATAGCAGCAGAGTATTCATGCTGGTGCCAATAGTAAAACTGAGAAGAGGAGGAAAGATACAGAACTCCAGTACATTGCTTCTGATATACAAAAAATTTTTGGTCGTATGGTGGGACCTTGTCAACACATCTTGATTCCTAATTCCAGTTCAGTTACTAATCCTCATGACACAGCTGGTCTGAAGACATTCTGTATCCCTGGATAGATTGTTATTTTCCATTTGTCACATGAAAACATGGGTACAGCTCAACCCAAACAAATCAGCTAACCCATATCTATCATTTGCTATTTTCCCTCCTCTTTATCATATATAAGCTTTAGCAGTAATAATTTTTTTTTTTTTTTCCTAAAACAGACAGGTATTTCATACAGACAGAAGAACTTGACTTTGGTCTCATGCTGCTTTTAACAAAACTTACATGGACATCAACGGGAACACTCTGAGGCCTGTAAGCTGTCAGTAAATCAACCAACAAATCGAGTAAATCAACACTGGTATAAAATCTTCACAAAAAGTAGTAGAAAATTACACTCAGTAACTACAAGGGCAAAAAAGCCCACACACACCAAGTTATCTTCCTATAAATGACTAACCAGTAATATATTTGTCTTCCTCATTTTTCAAACAATTCTGCATTTTCAGAGGCACAGCTAGACCTTGTTTCTCACAGGCAGACATTCCTGAAAGACTGTTCTTCAAAGATGAGGTGCATTCTTTGTTGTTTAACTTTTGTAAAAAATTACTATCTTGTGTATGTGGAGAAACAATCGGAGCATAAGCTCTGTCTTCAAAAATATTCTGATATCCAGATGATAGCAATTGGTGTAAAGTTGTTAAGCCTGCTCAATGCCCAGGTTTTAGCTTTTGACTTTCAGCCATTAGAATATAGCCTTGAAATTGAAAGAAAAAAATGGCTGTGTCATTGTATTTGTATTACACCACCACTGTTGCACAGGAGAAAAGAAATTGCACTGAAGGGCAGATTGATCACCCAGCCTACATCCTTACATTACTGATGAGGAATAAGTGATTAGGCAATCTGGATCTTGTTCTCCTAAGGCTATGCCCAAAATTAATTTTCTCAGGTAGGCAGAGTGAAAGAGAGTCAGGTTGGACTGATACTGCCAGCAGTAGAAAAAAAACCCTGCTCAACTCTACAAGCTTTTTCCAGCCCAGCACTATCCCCTCCCTTTGCACGCAGCAAACAAGACTGGAAAACTGATAACAGCTTACAAGTGTGGTTTTAAATACAGATCAGCTCCCTAGTCTAGTTCAGTTCATCACCTGAACAGATTTGTGCTGCGTGAGCACGAACAAGGAGGGACTACTTCATTTGGATGCACTGACAGCTTAAAGCAATCAAAAGTATTGTGAGAAACAGCTAATCAGAACGGAAAGCAACTGTTTGTTTTACACTGTCTTATATTTAAAATATGTTCTTTGAAACAAGGGCTCCCATCACAGCGCATATTGATCAAGTTACAATTACAGTTGGCGTTCTATAAAAACAGGGTAGTATTCCTTCTACAGTAGCACTCAACTTTCAGGTACTGAAGCAATCCAGCATTTATCTCTGACCAATCAAGTAGTCTTAAGATGAAGAACGCTGAATACAATTTCAGATTTTAACTGGAAAAGGAGATTAAATTCTTCAGTTTACACAAAATACATCATATGCTTTCCTTCTCAACTTACCAAGAACTGCTGTCTGGCCAGATACCATGCTAAGTAGCTTCTGCTGCTCTTCCATTAGCCTTTGAAGTTGCTCCATCTGTTGTTTCTTTAGCTGTTCCTGTTTCTGTTGTTGCAGTTCCTTCAGCTTTTCAAACAAAAAAATAAATGTATTAGAGGCTAGGTTTACTTAGAATATACCATAGGATTAGTGTCATCAAGACAATGGGGATTTCTTTTTTTAAAGGTGTCCCACTAGGTAAGTGTAAAATGAAGGAAATTAAGAATTTTTCTATCTATGAGTACACATGCTATTTCCAGTTTGCCCAATTAATAGTTCCACTAGTCTTTAATTGACCAATCGGCAAACAATAGGAATCAGAACACTCCTTTTTACTGCATGGGAAAAACATTCAAATTCTGCTCTTTTAACATTAACTTCTACTATGCAGTGTTTATATTAAAACATGAAATACTTCATAATAATTAAAGATTTAGAAAAAGTGTGGGGTTGTTTTGGGTTCCCCCCCCCCAAGATCTCAGCGAACAGTACTGATACAAAGGACCAAGAGAAGGGAAAAAGAGCATCAGAGAACATTAAGACTCATGAAGCTGCCTGAAAAAAAAGAATTAAGGTACTGATTAAATTCAGTAATCCAGTCTTTATTTGCTTGTGTACCAAGAGTCCCTGGCCCTGCCTCAAGACCAGCCTCGATGGCCATATGAAGGCAGGGCATGCTGTACCCTACCAAACCACAGCAGTGGGTGGTGGGCCTCCATGTCCATCTGTATCTCCAACACAAACATATGTGCTAGTTCCAGCTCCTCCAAAGGAAAGACAGGAGGCCTGATGAAATCCTTCCACAGATCCAACAACTGGACCATGCCTGTCATCCAACAGGTAAGAATCCCTTGAATTTCCCTTGTAGTCCCTTAAAATTCTAGTGAAAACAGAAGTAAGGCACTATGCAAGTAGAAGCTGTGAACTAATGATCAAGATCTAAAGATCACCTAAGTCTCATCTCCAACCCCTTCATTTAATTTATTGAAGAAATCATAATTCTACCTGTTCTAATAATGATTTCTTCAGAAAACCAAACTGAAAAAAATCTCATACATCCAAAACTACATTTGCCACTACAAGCATCAGCTTTATTTTTTTTAAATATATTAGACTGTCAGTAACTTTCTAAGACAGGAGACTTAATTCCTCTTAAGATACCATTAAAGCAGCTAATATCTGTCATTTAACCACTGTTTGATACTTCTGACAATACTAAAAAAGTGAATAAATATTTTCCTATCATGTAAAATACGGGCAAAAACTTTTACAGCACCAGACAAGTTGTGGAATTCTACTCTAGAGACACGCATTCACTCTCTCCCTCTCTCCACTTGAGTGAAGAGACATAGAGATTTGTGCTGAGGCAGCTGCTAGCAGAGTGGACAAGGAGATGAGCGAGTTCTTAATCCTTAAGAACGAGATCTATTAAAGTGCCACTAAACACTTCAGCTATCACAATTTATATCTAGGAATTGTGAAGAGCTAAAAGCAAACATATAGCCAATTACAGGGGATTAACTGACACGCTTGTGTTGGAAAAAAACAATTAGTAACATCACAGCATTGTAATTCCAGGCCTTTTTGTCCTGATGTCTTGGATACTTCATCACATTCAACACTAACATCTCTCCATCTAAACAGAACCAGGTATATGGGTATACATACCTACTTTGAGAACTAACAGAAGATGTTGCTATAGATACAAGAACATAAAACTTCACCATGTGAATATCTGTGGTAAAGTACTACCACTGTAATGACCAGCATCCCATTTCCACAGCTTCAAGTGAAGAAACAACGGGATGTTGTAAAACTGTGTGCACCTTTCCAGGTAAAAAGATTTTAAGAACAAGTACACTGCCACTGAATCCAATTTCATTTTAAACTTGAACCTGTGCCAGGTGGAAACAATGGAAATTACCGATTCTCAATAACTGCACATCATGAGGAGGACACCAACTTTTATGCATTCATAAATGTGACTTAGGACTTGCTCTTTAAGCTTGCTGTGTTCTATACATTGCAAAGAGTTCGCTTACTTCCAGGTATGACAAATCATATGCAGGAACAAAATAAATCTTAATGGATGCACATCAAGGAATTCTAGGACTTTTACCTGTTCAAGCTTTTGTAAGAGTGGATCACTGTGATCAGATTTATTCTGATCATCCATCTCACCATGGGCAAAGTCTGTTTTAGAGGTTTCTACGTTACATGCTGCTGCTGGAAAAGATGTTTCAGTGGTATATTGCTGAAGTGAACAAGAGCTGCCAGGGTCTTCACATAAGGAGTCATCACTTACAGAACAGCTGTCTGAAAGATGCAATGCTTCAGCAGGGAAAGCTGTGATGTTTTCAGGTCCAGATAACAAATTTTCTTTGTTGATTTTCAAACCAGTAAAACTAGGATCTAATAAGACTCCTGCACGGGAACTATCAGACATCCAATGCGCAATGAAGTTTTGTTCACCACTTGGATCTTCAACAGTTGGCATCTTGTAAATTGTATTCCAATTTATTTGCTGATGTAGCATTAACATAACAATATTATATTATGTAGTGTTAAGACAGTAAAACTTTCAAAGTTCCAGGTATCTCGTATGGATGGTTACCTACTTTTAGCACCTAGAAATTAAGCAGATAAACAAAATAAGAAATCTACAATAACAGATGCCCAGTAAAAGAAAGTTACTCTCTTATAACCAGCCTAGTGCATTTATAAAAATAAGTCACAATCTACTTTTCCCTTGGCAATAGAAACAATTTGGACAGTGAGTAACAAACACTGTGCAGGAAATCAACATAATCCAACTTATTATTATCCAATCTTATTATTTATTTGAGTGGAGTTAATATTATCTCAAATATTATAATGCTGTGTATAATAGTCTCTTCAGTAGTACAGAGAGGGATTCAGAATTTTTTTTAAGTGCCTGCAACAAAAGAAGAGGATGATTTGAGGAGCTGAGAGACTTCCCACACAGGACCTTCACATTAATGCAAAGTTTCAAATATGTCCATCTAAATACAAACATTTTACTGCACATACTTCAATGCAGCACTTATTGTTTTCATGTCTGTCTTAATTTCTCATGGAAACTCTACAACCGTGCTGCCTGTTAGCTTCTTCCTCCCAACCACCTTCTTTTTTTAAATCCATCCCCCAAAAAAGTTTGGAGACTGCAAAAGTTTTAGTGATAACCAAATTCCTACAATACTCATAAAACATGAGTGAACTCGGGTACATAGGAGACCCAAAGTGATTTCCTCACTTAGGAAGAAAAAGAGACAGAACTATTGCCCATGACGATGTGGCAGCAAGAGCCTGACCACTCAGCCCTGCTACCTCAAACTCGTCCCCGGGCAATTAACTCTCAGCCCGTCCCTGTGGCGTGTCACAGGGAACAGAGAGGAAAGAAGGGGCCAGGGGACGAAGGACAGACAACCACAGCGGCCCAGGCTCAACAGTCCTGCTGACCAAGAAATAACTTCCTACAGCTTCCTCATTCCCAAGAGATCAGTTCATGCCAGCTCTCGCTTAATTTTCCCGCTGTAACAGGGCTTATGCTTTCAACCAAAGCTTGAAATTGTGACTAGGAGAAGCAGCGAAATTCCCTTAGAAAGACGTTTTTCAACTGCCTTCTGTTTTGAGACACCGCTGGCAGTTTCCCAGCGAGGTACAGATTCCTGCACAAGCAAATTCAAGCCTACAGAGTTCAGACGCTATTTTTCCCCGTCACCTTTTAGAGACCCTTTCAAGGCAGCCTGCCAGTTTAAAGCTTCCCCTAAAGTTTACGGGCAGCGGCACCTTGGTGCCAACCCAAAGAGTGGGCAGTGCTGAAGCTGACCTGTCCCGGGAAGGCGAGGAGGGACGAAGGGATCCCCCCCGCCAAAGGTCGCCGGTGGGGAGAGGAGCACAGCCACGTTCCTCAGCCGAACCGAGGGGCCAGGGCCAGCGCCTTCTTACCGACACCGACGCTCCCTCACAGAGGGCTGGCTCACCGAGGACGCCCCAAGCGCGCCGCCAGCGCCCGCCGCTCCCCCGGCCCCGAAGCACCCGCACCGCCACAGCTCCGACCTCACAGGTACCGGGCTGACTGCACCGGCACCGCTCCTCAGGCCGCTTCCGCGGCAAGGCTCCGCTCTGGCCGCCGCCCCTCTCCTTCTATTACAAACCTGCCGCCATCGCACAGCCTCCCGGCGCCACAGACTGGGCGCCGCCCCGGCGCCGAGCATGCTGGGAGTTGTAGTCCCGAGCCGCCGCCTTTCCCGCCCAGCTGCGAGGCGGTGTTTCGGCCCTCGAACTACAGCTCCCCAAGAGCCTCAGCGGCGAAAAGGCCGTTGACGGGCATCGGCAGTGAAGTAGCGCGCCTGCAGCCGCCGCTGCCCCGGCTGCTGCCCGGGGCGGGAAGAGGCGGCGGGTATCCTTTCAGGCAGGGCGGGCCTGCCCCTCGCTCCTGAGGGCGGCCCGTAGGCGGAGGCGGCTCTCGGGTCCCCTCGTCGCCGCCGGTGGCCGTTTTGGGAAACGGGCTTCCTCTTCGGCAGCGCGGCTCCTGAAGAGGCGGGAGGCCGTATCCGCGCAGTGTTCCTCAGCGGCTGTCCCGCCACGGTGTGTGAGGAGATTTCTGTCTAATGAGCCATCCGCAAGCCTTTCGGGGTGTGGCGTTTGCTGCAGGCGTGAGGCTTTGGACTTTTAGTGCGCTTTTATTGCGGTTACTTATACCCTTTTAATTTTTAAGTAGCTGCAGTAAGGGAGGAACGGAAAGATCAGTGGGCAAAAAGCATCCCCTGGCTTTCTGACATCTTGTGCTTTAGGCATGCCCTATGTTACTGAGCGAAATTAGTGTTTTCCTCTAAACTCCAGTAAGTGGCAGAGCATCACAATTCAAAAACTTGTGGTATGTTGCAGGCTGTGGCCTGGTTTTCTAGCTGTTGTGGGCAGGTACAAAACAGAGCTCCAGGTTGTGTAAACCCAGGACAGCCCTTTTGGTTGCCTACTATTAGTTTTAATTTCTGCTGTTACTTTATGTAGTTCCACAGAGCTCTTTCTTCTAAACTTTCAATCATCTTTCCTGCACTTTGGCTTTGCCAGTTATGCATATGTTGTGTACATGATTGTCCTCAGACAGGATTCTTCATTAACAGTGATAAGCTACTGTGCTAGAAAGTACAAGGTTTTGTACTCATGCGTTTTTAAAGCACAGCATCCCATTCAGTTCCTTTGACATCTTTAGTAGGACAATACAGTAGAGGTTTGTTTTCAGTTTACCTGCACACTGAAGGCCCTACTGGACTACAGATTATTCATGGTCTATTGTTGGATGATAAAAATGTATTTTTGGCTCCCTCTCTCTGCTAAAAATATAATCCATTGCTAACAATAGTGTTGAATTTGTGGTTTGTTCATGAAGTACAAGGTCATGTGCTTGTGTGAAATCCTTTTAAGGCTATTGGGGCCTTATGGATCTCCACCAACATAAATTAAAACTGTAAGAATTAAACCGGTGATAATTGTCAGCAGTTCCACTTTGCATAACTTCCTTATATGGTGCTGCAAGAACACAGTATTCCAGTTATAAAAGTGTTTATCAGCACTTAATTAATTCTCAACACACAAATTAAATACGATAGTTTTCTATTCTTATTTTGAATTTTGGAAATTTTGCTATTCAAAAAGTGTAAAGCCAAACACTGCTAAAATTCCTTGGGAAGTTTGGTTCTCTAGGGAAATAGAAGAAGAGAGGCTACTATTCAGTGGTAGCATTCCTCAACAATGAAAGAGGATAAGATCTTCTTCATTCAAGGGAGAGAAAAGCTGCTGGGGACAGACTTCAAACAGGTTTTAAACTCAATTTTCTGCTGTCTGTCAGGTATTTCAAAGTTCACTTGTGCTTTAACAGTGACAATTTCCTCCTTCCAAGTGCAGCAAGGGTTACTGCCCCTTATTGTGCAGTAGACTGCACTTTGCTTGGTTTATTTATTTGACTGTGTTGCTGTCCCTTCAGGAATTTTACAGGGAGGTATGAGTGTGTCCTAGCCCTTCCTACCTACAATGTCCAGGGTTTCCAGTTGCAGCTCATGCTGTTGGGGAAGCAAGAAGATCTTTCAGGGAGGGCAGCTGCCTGAGCAGGTGCATGTAAACGATTTGGCTCCCTCAAAATCTAAAGAGAGGAGTGGGATCAGGAGACATTTAATACCTTTCGTGCTGGGAACAGAGAAGGGGGGTGGTCTTTGCAGACAGACTCAGAGAAAGTGAATCCCTCAAGTTTACGCATTCCTTCCTGCTTGCTGGCTGACCTACAGATCAGTTCTCAAAGTAATTTTTTTCTCAGTTCTTAGCAGCTTGATTTGCATAAGCAAATGTAATATAAAATACTTTTGTGGAGTTCTGCACCACATGTAGCTACCAATTTCGGTTGCTTCTGGTATTTTCCAGATGAGATATGGGTGTATAGGCAGGGCTGATGCTTGGAATTGGTTGTATGTATTTCATTGCCTTCTAATAAACTTTTTGTTTTGGCTGTGCAAATACAGTTCATTATTTCCTGAGGAGACAACTTCTGGTGATACTTAAGCAGTATCCAGAATCTGCTTTAGAGAATACATTGAAGAAAACTGGCGCACACAGAGCTCTAGCGAAGAGGGAGGCAGTGCGCAGATCTATACTGTGGTTATTAAAGGAAGCCTTTGGCACTGTCATGTTTGCCCTTATATATGCCTCAAATTAATCTATCTTGTTTGTGACAAGATGCAAAATAAAGTTGATAAAAGCAGCCTAAAATAAGACTTTATACCACAAAGTAGAGCTTCTTAAAGTTACAGCTTCCCACAGAGTCAAGTTATAACAAGGCTGCATTGTAACAGAGTCTTGTGAAAACCTGTTAGTTAAAACATGGAGAGGTTTTTGTGTGTGTGTGAGCAGAATACTTTTATGCCAAAAGCACTGCTAGTGCCATAAAAAACAAAACCAAGAGCCACAAAATATAGGTATATAATGACCTCGTGCCCTTTGATCTGCCTGACCTAAATGCATGTATTACCATTACAGAGTTGCCAGTTCTATCAGGAGTATAGTGCAGTAGATGATTTGGGCCCTTCGTATAGATTGCCTTTCTGAGATAAAATTATAGACATGTATAAAATTGCATTTGATAATGTTGATTTTCCAGGTTTTCATTAAATCCCAAATGCAAATGAATTACTGTGCTCTCCTTGACTAACTACTTTTCATTTTTTAGCTAATTAAAGTTATTCCACAGTAGCTGGCCATCGGATTCCTGTTTTACTGCACCAAAGAGCAACTTTACTAACATACATTGAAAATCAAATAGGTCATAGAGTAAGAAAACAAACACATTCCTTAAATGTAGTATAGGTAACATACTCTAAATCTCACCCTAAAATTACCTCAGGCTAATGTGTTTTGTTTGGTTGGGGTTTTTTATCTGAAACCTTATCCTAAACCTTATCTGCTCTAGACTTGGGTCCTTGATAAATTAATCAAACAATAATCTTATATTAGATTGTTAAGTGCTGTTGTCAGTGCCATTTAAACATTTCCTCTGCATTGCTACTGTCTCTTGGTTTATTCTCTCTCCACACTACAGTGGAATCTTTCTGCAGGGTTGATGTAAAAGTTTTGTTGACCTTGTAAAGGCTTTGGTGCAATTTGACCAATACTAATTTTTACACCAGAAGAAGCTACTGGGTAATTAAATTCTTTGGTTTAGCCCTAAGACGCTAGTAAAGAAACTGTTCTAACTGTTTCCTCATTTGCATGTACATAGTGCAGAAAAATGTTTATTGGTAAATGAATGCAAGTAGTTTGAACAGCATCTGCTTTCCTTTTTGCAGTCTTTAATGTAGGTGGTGTTTATTTATAGAACTAGGAGCATAGAAGCTTAATCAGAATTTGCAGTCTATGTGGGAGTTCTCATTAAGTTGGAGAAAGGTCATTTTTGCTCTGAATGGCCTCCCCAAGAGAGGGGGCACTTAATATCAGAGATTTTTGGCTAACACAAGAACTGCTTTCCTTTCACATTATCTTTACTTTCAAACAAGCAATTTCTTATTTGTTCTGCCTCATTCTCTGAGTCCAGGATGAATTTGGAGAGGCCAAGTATTCTAGAGTGTCAGTTTTGTCCAGTTATCTCACAAATAAAATTATTTGGCCTTAAGTCACTGTGGAAAATTTACCTCAAGTAGCTTTTCCAGAAATACAAATAGAGTAAAACCACAGTCTTTACCAGTGACACTGATAATAACCCTCTGGATGAGATATGAACATGGTATACTGGGATCCAAAGAGTCATTGGTAAAAAGAATTTATGACCTGAATATTTTGTTTTACGAGCATATGTTCTCTTCACACTAGTTACTGTAGTGTTAGGAGTGTGTCTGCATTAGCAGTGTGGCTTGGAGCAGCGATACAGTTTTAAGCTTTTGGTTGTCAAGAGCTGCCTTATGTTGATTAAGTTCTCAAAGTGGTTTTGAGGTGTACCCTCTGAATGTTTTCCAGAGAAAATTAAACTGGGTGCTATGTTTCAAATAAGCTTAGTGGGGGCATTGGTTTTGGCTTCTGTCTGAACCCACCCAGTCATAAGGCCCTCTAGCTCACACTTAACACTCATTTACCACTGAAGGGCTCTGAAACCTTAGAAAGCCAGTGGCAAGCTGAGGGGCTCCTGTGCTATATAAAGACCTCAGTGCTCTGTATAGTGTTCTCATTTACACTGTAATTACCATTCTCATCAGTTTTTAAAATAACTTTACACTCATAGGCATCCAGGCAAACAAATATACATTGATGATACGTTTTAATCACTTAAACCAGATGCTACCTTTATACTTGGTTGTCATAACTTCTACTCCTGTTTAAATAAAACTTTCCCAGCTTCTCATATCTTAGCATAGTTTGTCACAAATGACACGCAGCCAATTTTCATTCAAGTTGTTTCACAGACAGTTTAGCTTGACACTGCTGAGAAGAGACGCAATCCCCCTACTTCCATCTCTCCCATACCTCTCCGTCACTTCCACTGCTACACTACTCTTTCCTGTAAAGCTTTGCCATAGACCGGAGGGTGAATTCAATCAGAAACAGATCTGGATTGAAACTAGCCTCTTGGTTTGGGGGGTTTTGTTGTTGATGTTGTTGTTGTTGTTGTTGTTGCTGGGGG
>JAVJGG010000027.1:8425534-8435792 GCA_035590195.1 Aviceda cuculoides | reverse complement strand
CACAATAAAGTTTCACTGTTTGATTGAAGTAAAACTCCCCTCTTGGATTTTCTTTTGCACTTCGAGATCGCAGCAAATGAACCATCATGCGTCCGCCGAGTGGAGCAGACCGTGACACCATGCTAATAAAATGGGATTTGTTTTGGAACGTCCTAGAGTTGCAAAGAATATATTTGGTGAGAGGCTACTTAGGTGGATAGAAAAATGAAAGTTTTCTCAGAAAAAAAAAAAAAAAATATTTTCTCTTTTAACAGGAGGGCAATGGCAATCTTTGCAAACTGTGTGTTCTTTATTAAAGTGAAATACTTACCCATTCAGGGGAAGAGCAGGCTGAAAGTGTCCATAAAAGAAAATGGTGGAGTAGATAATTTTGTGCTTAATCACAGAGTAAGTTCCAGATTTATTTCTGAGATCTCAGTAGGAAAATATCAAGTGGTGCAAGTGTTGTAGAATGTTAATCTTGTCTCATGTAGAGAAATAAGAACTGTAGAGATTATGTCTCTATTCAGAATTTAAATATAAATACTCAGTTTACATTTTTAATGCATCTGGCTCTGTAGTACTGAAATGTCACATAAAAAAATTAAAAGCAATATTCTACTTCCACAGAAGAACCAGGGAGGTTTTTTTCCTGAATAAACCTGCCATGCTGTTTTTCTTCTCTCATCTGAGAGGGGAAACTCTGAATATGGAAATGCATCACTGAATTAGGTTTTGGTTACGTTATTGCTAATGCAAGCATTTGATTACAGAGTGAGGAAATGATGGTTGTAAATTTACAAGTCTGTGATATTGCAGGGGTTTTTTTAAATACAGCTTTTTATTTTTAATATAAGTTGAACACACAGCATGGATAAATCAAGGAGCCTGTTTGCATGATATGCACAGCAACGAAATCAGTGGGCTGCATCTATACTGGTACATTACATGCCTAGGACTGTGGCCTGCTGGCATGGCTTGGCCCACACCTATACTAGTGAACCCTGTTGGTCCTCAGGATTGAGTGTTCATATCCAAACTGCCTAGTGGGAGTAGTCATGGTGATGTTCTGTCTCCCAGAACATGCCTGGAAACTGGGAGGATGGGAGTTGGCAGAAGCCCGAAGTGTGCCAAGGAACATGCTAATGCCTTAATGATATTCACATGCTAGTGACAGGGAATTATGTAACATTATCTAACTTAATAGGGAAGGCATAATACATTGTTACTTCTGCCACTTGAAAGTGACATTTATTTTCTCCTCCCCGTAGCTGGCAATTATGGCAAGCTCATAAATATTGTCACATTAGAGTGCTTAATTCTGATCCACCTTAGGGAGAAGGTGATGCCTTCTATTATGATTTCATTTTATTTGTTTCTCTATATACAGTTTTTTAATTTTGAGAGGAGTATGATTAAGTGCGTTAATTTCTCCCTCTCACTCTTGTGTAACATTTCCTAATACAACACTGGGTGAGTTACTTTAAATCCTACTGTTATATATAGCTCCCATAGGTGATTGTCATTTTACAAACAGCAAAAATTGTATACGTCGTCCTCAAGAGTCTGCAGTTTAAATTGTGCATAACATAAGGTGTTGTCATTGAAAGAAAAAGGAAGGAATGTATGAATGAAAGGAATATTGTAGGTACATTATCATCTTGTTCAGGGCCCAGCAGTTTCCTGGTGACTCTGACTATGCACATCTGTTTAGGAGAGAAAGTGAAGAACTGAAGAATAACATACCAAGGTCTAGCAAGAGTATTCAAAAAATGTGACAGATTTCTTTGTGCTGTAAATTCAGGATCTTCCAAGATGTGTTGACACACAAACTGCTGATCTGCAGATATGATTTGGGGAAAAAGTTAAGGAAATTGTCTCATTAAAAACAACAAGCTTTAAAAGAAACCTTGCTAAAAAGTTTAATTATTGAAAATAGCAAGTGAACTAGAGTTAATGCGGTACAAATATGTATTAATCAAAATCTGTATTTTGAATCATCCTTATAAATACAGTGGGAAGAGAGATACTTAAATTTTGTGAGCTCTGGGATGCAGAGAACAGCTAACAAGTGGCCAGCCTGTTCAGGGTAAATCTTACCCAAACTTCAGAAGTTACATTATGATTAAAAAGCATCTCTATCTCCAAATAGGAACCTCAGAACAGAGCTGGGCTCAGTGCTGCTGTATCAGAGAAGAGCTCTTGTTTTTTAAAGCTGTACTTTTGTCGTATGTGACAAATAAAATACATGCATTCATCATCTTGTTTCCGAGTAAAGTAGATCTAATTTCATTCTGATGTAATAGCCTTTCATTTATTTGCATCCATCAGTTCTTGCTGCTAATGTTAAGTTAGAGGTGCAAAATCCTCTGCCTCTTAGTTATGACTATATTTTATTTGATTTGACTTCTCTAAATGTTTTTATTTTGTCCTAATTATGCAGAAGGTTTTAACTTTCAGCATATATATGATTCCAGTAAAACAATGTGTGATTCTTTATAAGTCTACTAAAGCATAGTATGATTATTCAGCATTCTGCCTAGGTTTTTGTTTGGGTTTTTTTTTACAGTCTTACCCCAAATAGCTTTGGGTTTGTACCATGTTGGCCACAATAGAACATGACACATCATTGGACCTCCTGTGTGCTGCTAAAAGCTCTACAGAACATTTGGCACCTGGTCACCTTCACATCTTTGTAGTTGCTGTAGAAAAGTGGATACACTCTGAAGATAACCGTATTTTAGTTGAGCTGAACTGTCACCTGAGAGAGTCCTGCTCTCTGCTGTCTATGGATGAAGTGCGGAGGTACCATGTTTCTAAATTAGATGTTTCAATTAAAATATTGTCCCAAAAGTTTGTCTATTTTTAAATGTTTCCTTTGGACTCTAGGATTGTACCAGTATTAATTGCAAATAAACAGTATTTGGATTAATATTGTAGTTACGTTTGCCTAGCAACTGTAATTGTAGCCTGCATTTCAGACTACACATGTTCTTGTGGATACTGCTGATGTCCTCTGCTGTCATGATCTAAAAAATATTCACAGGTATCAGCTCCCTGGTTTATGTGCAGATTTCATTTAGAAATCAGTTGAAAAGGGGGAACTTTTACAGATTGATGCATATAAGGTTAATAAATCACAAGGTGATGCTTCTGACCAAAGGCCAGTGTCACAACCCGATAGCAAGCTACCCTGGGTAGTGCAGAAGGTCGTGTAAAGCTTGAAATCCCCTCAGAGTAAATTAAGGTGAAAAAACACCAACCAACCAATGAAATTGTTTATTGAGCACAAACATTAACAAAGCCCATACAATCACCCAAGACCTCTAGATATTGCTGTCTGCCAGGTGAGTCACAAAACCAAAGGGAAAGGGGAGAAGTTTACCCGACTTTACAAAATGATTCGACATCAAACTTTAACTCTGTGGATGAACTATTCAGACGACTACAACATCAAACTATGCACATGAAGTGAGGTAGACGCGGCGAAGGAAAGGAAGAGCAAGATAAAAAGGAGAAGAGAGACAGAGACAGAAGATGTCACCACCCTAGGATCCAGCGACATCCTGTTGGTCCTCTTGATTGTTGGTGTCTTGGTGGTGGGAGGTCTCCCGCCCTAGCTCCTGACGGTGCCCTTTTACAAGCTCCAAGTCCCCAAAATCTCCGCAGAGTTCCAGCCTAAGTAGTCAAGGCAGCAGAGACCGGCGTGTCGATCGTGTGGTGTCTCCAGTCCGCTGCGCGTGCTTAGGGGGTCGTCAGTTGTCGGGTGCCCCCGTGAAGTGCTGTGACTACCGGCCGACCTTTTTTTGCGCCTGCGCCACAGGGATTGTGAGAGATTGCACCAGGCTGTGGGCATCGCTGTGGTGCAAGCCGGCGGCCGGGCTCTGCTCTGCAGGCTGGTGCTTGCGTTTTACGGTCTTGTGGTTTCCTTGGTACCAAGAAATGTTCGAGACAGACGTCTGCGTACCTGTCCCTTACAGCCAGCCAGGCGGGGTAGTTACGTTTGACACAGTTTATTCATCTATCAGGTACTTCAGGGAAGAAAGTTTTAGAAGATGAATACTTAGACTCAGCTTTTAAGAAATCAGCAACCATGGAAACTGGCAATAAAGTTGATAAAATAATTAGAATTTTTTAAGAAATATTAGTTCCATTTTGTGGAGTCTTTCCATTGATTTTTTTTTTTTTTAATTTTAATTAAACTTCAAATAAGACTTCAAGTTGGAAATGTGGATAAAATACTAAAAATAACAAAAAAAGCTACTCTGATGACTCTTTATTTGACTCCACTGGAAAAAAATGACAGTAACTTAGAAGTTTTAGTTAATTTCAACAGAATGCAGTGGGTTTTCAGTGCCTTTGTATGAGGAAACGTTCTGTTTTGAAGTAAAAATTATAAGAAAATAAGATAGATAGAGAACAGATTAACATAGACTAGAAATATTATGCAACATCATTAAAATAGAACTTCAAGCATTCCAATACGTAATATGGTTCAAATGCAAATGATTATAACTCTGTGTAGAAGGAAAATAGACAGATGTTCATTTTAATGCTGTGAGACAAGCCAAATAATGCGAAAAAGAGATGAGAAGGATAACTCTATTTAATGTGTACAGTCAGCAAAAAATTACCATTCTGAAAGTTATTAGTGTTTTAATTATTTTTTTTTCTTCCTAGTAACTATGCTTTTTATTTCTTTTTACTTTTACGTCTCTTGGATTTTGCTGGGTGCTAGTCTTTCCTTTAAATATTTTTAAAAGTAATTACTTTTGATGTAATACATTTTATTTTATGAACACTCTCATGTCATGAATCAGTACAATTTTCAGAACTATATATAAGAAAAAGAATCAGGACCAATGCATTTGTACATTTGCTGCTTCATTGGGTCTGTTAGACAAATCTGGTTTTGCACAGCAGAGGCCGTGAGCATGCACGGCTGAAGCTGGGTAGACCCATTCAGGAGCGATCCTAAATAGTTTTAAGCTAAAAGTAAACCTGCGTTCATACACTATGTCTTAAAAAAAAAAAAAAAAAAAAAAAGGGCAAACTAACCCAAACCCCTCCAAACCAACGTAAGCCATGGAGGATCTGTGGTCAAGTGGCGGAGTGTAGCTCTCAGCTACGTGCCCTCCCTCTTCTTCCCCTTCCCGCCGCGGGAGTCAGCGGGGCGACGTGCGTGGAGGGAATAAGCTCCGGCATAGCCAGTGAGGCAGCTGGGGCACTCACCTTCAACACTTGACTCTCTGTCCTCCCAGTTACATGGCTGGATAGAATGTGACCTTAGGAGCTCTTAACTTCTTTCAACATGTACAATATTTATGGATACTAAGTGATAGTATTGGTTTTATTAACTATTCATAAGTTAAATTAGAGAAACCAGATATTATACCAAGTAAATAAATGTTTTGATTGCCGATGTGGAAGACCTCTCATCTGCTGAAAATAAAAATGCCACAAAGAACAATGCAAACAATTCCAACCTTACTGTTATCGAAGACAGTGAGAGAAGAATTGAGTCCAAAGTGGGCACTCTTACATAAAATAAAATAAAATTAAGGATATATTTTGATACATCTATGTTGGTATTTCTGTTAATTGGGGGGGAAAACACACATACACACACAATTCCCAATCTGTTTCAGTGACTTCTGGAGATGGCTCTCATTATCTTAATAATGTAGTGCAAGATAAAATTATTCAATTATTCTTTCTTCATTTTCTGTTTTCTGTGTGTATGCATTTATAACTGCTTTTTTTTTTTCCTTATACCTTCAGATCTGTCTGTGGAAATTTATTTTTACATTTTTCCATGTCAGCGTACACCTCCAGTCCAGCTCCCTAATATGTGCAAAGCTTCTACCAACTCAGCAAGCATTAGTATGGCTCACGCTTTATGATTTTCTGACTGGAGCTCTGTTTATTGTCACAATTTTTTTCTTTTCTTGGTTCACTCAGTTTTTTGTAATCCAGTGCAATTCATTGTTTTTAGAAGTGCTGAGCATTTTTTTTCACCCATGAAAATTCTTGGGAAAGCTGAAAATCACGATAACTGAGACCATTCTTAGTTGATAAGGACACAGTATTGTTATAACTGTTTCTAATTATTGAGTTAAAGGAACAAAAACAGCTCCAACAATTTTAAATCTGTTAACAAAATGCAAATTTCACTTTTAGAGACTGGTGTTCAGTCATAGGGTAAGTATTTAGTTACTTTGTGGGAATGTACTAGAAGTTACACAGGGTCTAAAAGTCCTGGTGCTGAAGGATACGGCTACACGTATGTATCCTAATGTAATAGGAGGAGGGAGGAATTAGCTTCAGACAGCGCAGGTAGCTGACCAAGCTATTCAAAAAATTAACATGTAACCAGGCAGTGAAAATACATTTCCTGTGTTGCTTCCATAGTTTTTCTGAAGAATGAGGATTGAAACCTAGTCTTCATCTTCAGGTTCACACTAGACATTCTGGCCTGTTAGTGCGGCAGCTTGAACGAGTGGGATTTCATGTCTCAAAACTTTTTTGTTGTTGTTATTTTGCTACTGAAAAATAGATTTATCTTCTTATATTAGTTTTTACTTTAGTATGATGTTGCAGCCTATTACAGTACAGTATTTACTGGGCATATGTGATTTTTAATTACTCTAATTCCATTCCAGATTTTACAGTGAAAATTATCAAGATACTCCTTCCCCACCCCCCCAAGATTTTGAAGTTGAAAAATACAGTGTCCTTGAAAAAATAAGCCTTTCTGTTATTGTGAGAGAATGTAGGACGATCAGTAGATGAATAAAATGTATAGTTTTATACACATCAACAGTAACTCTTCTATGTTATCATGTGCTCCAGTGCAAAGAGGAGTATTGAAAAGTACTTTAATGCTTTCTGTCTTTCAGTGCAGCCTAATTCCACCCAAATAAAACTTTTCTATATCACCGTAGTGTTCTCACCAAAGTATTGCAGTAGAATAATATGTTTGCTTCTGACAAGATCTACGTTACCATGGCTGTTATGTGTTAAATCTAATTTAAATTTTCAACTTCTTTATTAAAAATCTTGCAAAACACAAAGATTATGGAAATGTACAGCAATCAGTACAGAGGAGCCCTGAGAGGAGCTTCTGCTTGTTACTATGATACAAATAATGAATAATTCTGCTTCTTAGCCAGCCATAGCGTGTGGTTCTAAATGGGCTGAAAAAATAAGTAGGACAAGGGGAAGTACTTGGTGCAGTATCATGTGAATGAAACATACGTAAGCAATAAATTGGGGGTCGGAGGGCTCTGTTTATCTCTCCATTTACATTAACTCCAAGGAAAGCAAAGATTTTGTAGTTATTGAATTACAGTGTTCCCAAGAGCATTACAAGTTTCCGTTTTGACTATGTGCGCACTTCAGTGCATCAAACGGAACAAAGGTATGAACTACTCACTGACCTTACCTGTTTGTTTCTTTATGCGCGTTGAATGTACCTCTTCCAGAGCACTTCAGACGCTTTTCATTCTTACTTGAAGGCTAGTCCTTAGATATAGATAATAGGAGGTCATTCTGTTAATCTTTATCATAAAAAGTTTGGTTTATAGTTGGCTCCTCTACTCTGTGTGTTTGCTTACAGCTTGCTCAAAAGAACTGTTTTGGGACTTGGCAGCAGCACAGCGCGGTCATGCATGCACCTGCCTCATACTCGCATATGTTTTCCTGGCAATATCTAAAGTGTGTAATGACATGTTGAAATGCTGAAATGCTATAGTAAGTGATATTCTGGACATACTAGTGAGAGAGAAAAGCTTGTCTGGAGGGGAGCTTAAATGTTTTTCTCAGTGTACAAGTTATATATGCACTCTGGTATAGCGGTTGCAGCCTGTGTCACTGTAACAACACTAGATTCGAGTCAAAGGAGCTGTATCAAGGATGAATTTTGAGTCGTTCAATTGATAGAACAAGTTATTCCAGCACACATTCAGATGAACCTATCTTGTTACTGTGGGGTTTGTATATGGAGCCCTGTGCTTGTTCTTCGTGTCCCATGAACCCTAAAGAAAGCACTGCCTTGCTGGAAGCCTGCTAAATCACAACCCAGAAATTGTGTGGATTGTCAGCTGTTAGAGCAGTGTCTAGTAAAATTGATTCTTTAAGTCTCTACGTGTTTTCTTTGGCTAACTTTACTCTTTCAATTTACAGAATAATAAACAGTTCATAACTAATATTGCTGAAGAAATAAAAGTACAAGTCTTTTATTGCAGACTTGAAGAGCCAGGTTTTCCTGCTCAGAGAGTTTTCCACCAGAAGTAGAATCTGTAGCTTCTACAAAATTGCAAAAGGCTTGTACAACTTGCAAGTTTACACTTTCCTATCCTTAATGATTTATTTTAGTTTCCAGTTTTCTGAATGTGGTAAACATTGTCTAGATTATAGTAATAAAGCTATAGGTTAAGGGAAACTGTTTATAGATGAATGTTTTGAAATTTTTTTTTTCCAGAATATTGAGTGAATGTTCCCAGTACTTAAACACATTAAAAGCAAATGTAGTCACATTCATTATAGTTTGGGGGGGGGGTGGGGTTTCTCAGTAGATGCATTATCAGCTAATGTGTTATCTAAAAAGTGATGTGCTAATGTAGCAAACAGAATTGTGTGATGTATGACTTCGATTGTCATTATTCTGCAGACTATACAGATGTCACAGGCTTGCTGTAGATCATATTGGAATCAGTAACGGGACTCCCCTCAATGGCAGTAACAGTTGGATTCTGCTCCCTAAGGTACTCTTCAGACAATGTTTTACTGCTATTTAAACTGGTTGTAGTGTGACAAATTTTTTTTTCCTACTTACGTTCTTACTTACTTTATCTACTTCTCTCTTCCACCATGGTTACCTTCTATTATAGGGCACAACTGGCACATAGATTATATCCAGCAATGTTGAAAGGCCCACATATGTTCTCTAGTGATCTCAGAAGCTGTGTGGTTGATACCATATAAACAAATCATGTAGAATGTCCAAACTTGTGTGAGAATTGTTTAATCACATCAAGTCTAATGGCAGCTTCTGGAGTTGTAGAACAGTGAGAAAATGTTTAAGTAAATGCTTCAGAAGAACATGAGAATATCTGTTTTCACAACTCCTTTTGATGTATGAATTGCACTGATTTTCATGGCCTCTCTATTCTCCTGTAGCTTTGCTGCTCCTGTTTTTTACTTTTACAGGAATAATGTCTTTCCCACCAGAGCTTCCTGAACTAAAGATCTACTGTCATCTGTTAGAGGTGTGATAAAACACTGGCCATTTTGAACCATCTGTTCTTTTACCAGCTGTGCAAAAAAGGAAATGGCTGGGATCTGCAGACTATCATGTCCATGTACCTGATAGTACAATGTACTGATAAAGATATCAAGCAAATCAACTTCTGTCTTCTCCAAGACTTTATGTCTCAGTTTTCAAGAGAGATCATAGCCATCTAGCCAGCCGTGCTTTCCACTTGAAAGAATTTATAAAAGCAAACCTTCCCTTCAGTTCAACAGGGCTGAAGAAATTATACTAAGGATGAGTGAGCATTGTGCACTGTATTTTTATGGGAATGTGAAAGTTTAATTATCTGTGTAAGAACTTTACTGCCGTGACTTGCATCTTTGTCTTTTCACTGAACTGTGTTTATTTTACTACAGTTACTTCTAGAAGAAGCCATCCATTCAAGTGCTGTATGTCAGGAAATTAGTGATTTTTTGGAATTGATCTGGGCAGAAGCTATTGGGCACCTGGATAGTTTACTACTTGAATCAATAAACAACATAAGCCTAAATGATGTAAGTTAATTTTTGTTGCTCTTGTGAGGATGAATACGTAAATGCTGTTAGAAGTAATTTTTTCCCAGCAAACACATATGTTGGGTTTCAGATTGGAATTGGTAATTACACTTTTGATACTTCTGCACTTCAACAAATCCATGCTTCAGAAATTTTTATCTCAAATTTTTCTTTTAAATCATGACACTGAAAACATGCTCTACTCCCTAGGACAGATGGCTGTCTTTGCCATTTTATAGCAATTTACACAATTCTTATGGGAGGATCCCTTTCATGAGATAAGTGTCGTGGTTTAACCCCAGCCAGCGACTAAGCACCACGCAGCCGCTCACTCACTCCCCCCCCCCACCCCGCAGTGAGATGGGGGAGGAAATCGTGAAAAGAAGTAAAACTCGTGGGTTGAGATAAGAACGGTTTAATAGAACAGAAGAAACTAATAACGATAACACTAATAAAATGACAACAGTAATAA
>JAVJGG010000027.1:8351878-8390039 GCA_035590195.1 Aviceda cuculoides | reverse complement strand
GAGATGGTGTGTGATTTTTGTGGGTTGGGGGGGGCAGGTGGGTTTGTTTATGGAAGATTATGGATTGAAAGCACATGAAAGTTCAGAGCTGAGACAAGTTTCAGAAGGTAACTTCTGAAAGGCCTCATGAAGATCGAAATTTCTATATCTTGTGCCTTTCCCTAATTTGTCGGAGTGAAGTGTTTGAAAACAAGCAACCAAGAGCATTTGTTTGCTTTATTCAAAGTAAAGCTTTCTTTAGACTTTCCTGTACTTTGATCGAGTCTTCGGTTGACATGCCCTGAAATTCTTGCTGTAAGTAACACTGAACAGCCTTGGACGCATAGGCAGTTAATAACAGTGACTGTCTAACATAGCTAAATAACAATTTTGGGCAAATTCTGTTAATTTACTGCACACCTGAACTACCATTTGAACTGAGAATCCTAGAAACAGACACTTTGAAGTGTTAATTTAGTAATTCTGAGAACTTGTGCAGAAACACATTCAGGTAAACAGTTGCAAGAAAGTTTACAATTACTGCACTCCAGCAGATTGGATGTTTTCACAGAATTTGGGGGGGGTGTTTTATCGATTTTTTTTTTTTTTCCTTTTCTAATTCAGTCCACTTGGTAATCCTGAGAGTTGCTGCTTCTGTGGGATCAGGTGTGTAGTGTTGCCTGGGTAAATGTAAAATATTTATGGAGCATGATCCCAAGTTTCCAGTTGTGTTAGCATTCACAGAGCAAATACCTAAACTTGTTTTCTGAATTGTAACTAATTTTGGATTTTAATTAATTTCTGCAGTTCTGCTTGCGCCAATGTTATACTCTCTTCTAACGGGCTATTTGTCATTGTTGTCCATCCTTCCATCTTCTCACTTTCTGCACAGGCTTGTAAAAGAGGGAATTCTGATATAGTGCGGCTTATGATTGAAAGCGGAGCAGACTGTAACATTTTGTCGAAGCATCAGAACAGTGCGCTGCATTTTGCTAAACAATGTAATAATGTACTGGTGTATGAGCAGCTCAAGAGTCATTTGGAAACGTGAGTAAACTGTACTTTGAAATCTGTTCTGGTGAAGTTTGCAATACTAGGCATGTAATAATTTTGGATTAAGTCGTGGGAAGAGGGGGACATTTCAGGAAAGAAAACATCTGACTTGGGTAGGAAGCTAACTAATAAATCATGTGAAATGAAAATGATGTGAGCTAACAGAACTAGCAGACACTTGCTTAAACTCTGAGTAAAAAGATGGAAAGGAGGAAAAGGGAATTACTAGAAGTGAAAGATGCCTTAAACTAGAAATACAGCAATTGGGAAAACTAAAAGGTGCTTAAGCACTGGACAGTTGAATGTAAACTCTTATTAGGGCATGCCAAATAAAATACCTTGCTAAAAAGCATAAAAAAAATAGAAACAAACAAACAAAAGAACACCAAAAAAACCACCATAAAAAGTCAGTGTAGGTTGTTAGGGTGTTGTTGGACCCTTAACCATCAGCTATGAGCTGAGAGTGCCAGGGGTAAAGCTTTCATGCCAGTAAATGATGGAAATAAAAATCTTCATTGTGCAACAGAATGACTAAAGAGCGGTGCAGCCTTTGTGGTATGTGAAGAGTTCATGACGTGGTCATGTAAAAATACACTGAGCTGATGAATATGGATGCTAAATGGAGACAAAATATAAAGAGAAGGAGCAAGGTCTTTTAGATACTGATTTGGAGGAATACTGGTAGTTAACCTATCAGGGCAGAAAATCATAACCAGCAATCTCTTAAACTTGGAGAAGACTCAAGGAGGGTCTCAGATCTTCTACAGCAGGTGAGATTTTGCCATGAATGCATAGCTAGTGCTGGAAGAACACTGTCTCTGCGCAAGGTCCTTTTATTATTTTATAATGATTTTATCCTAATGATTTATCTATATAATGTAAGACAATCTATCAAGCAGTTTGTAGTCCAAGCTCATTCTCTTCTATTTTAGTGTTTAGAAAGCCGTGGCTGTTTTCTGTCTCCGATCTCTTGTGTTTCCCATCAGCTAACATTGTAAATCTATGTTGATAAAAACTGTCTTGTAATGGTCACTGATATGTGCTGTAGTACTACCAATATTCTTACTCTATTTTAAATAGTTATGGGTGCTCTTTCCTTTAGAACATTATTAAATACTAAATTTAAGCATACTAAGTCTAAAAATTTAAGACCTATAAGCAAACACTTCCATATGATCATTGCAGCAGTGGTCACAATGGAGGTTAAGGGAGCCCTTCTGTAAGGCAGAGAAATTTGTGGAACATTTGCAAAGTGAAATGTTGGGTAAAAACTGTCGTAGTGCAAACCAGTAAAATACAAATAAATAACATTTCCAGGGCAAGGTTGTATTTGCCTATGAATTCTAAAGGAACTCGCTTATGAAATTACAAAATCACAGCAACGCAGAAGGTTGAGGTTAGAAGGGACCTCTGGAGGTCATCTTGTCCAACCCCCCTGCTCAAGCAGGGCCACCTAGAGCCAGTTGCCCAGGACTGTGTCCAGACAACATCTGAGTATCTCCAAGGATGGAGACCTCATAACCTCCCTGGGCAACCTGCGCGAGTGCTCCATCACCCTCACAGTAAAAATGCATTTCCTGATGTTCTGAGGGAACCTGCTGTGTTTCACTTTGTGCCTGTAGCCCCCTGTCCTGTCACTGGGCACCAGTGAAAAGAGCCTAGCTCTGTCTTCTTTGCCCCCTCACTTCAGGTGTTTATTAATATATACACATTGGTAAGATGCCCCCAAGCCTTCTCTTCTCCAGGCTGAACTGTCCCAGCTTTCTCAGCCTTTCTTGGTATGTCAGATGGTCCAGGCCCTTCATTGTCTTTGTGGCCCTTCATTGGACTCTCCCCAGAATGTCTGTGTCTCCCTTGTAGCAAAGAACCTGGAAATGGACATAGTGCTCCAGGTGTGGTCTCACCAGTGATGAGCAGAGGGGAAGGATCCCTTCTCTTGACCTGCTGGCAATACTTTGCCTAATGCAGCTTAGGATACCATTGGCTGCCTTTGCAGCAAGGGCGCGCTGCTGGCTCATGTTCAGCCTGTTGTTCACCAGATTTTTTTTTGCCAAGCTGCTTTGGAGCGGTGACTCCCAGCGTGTTCCTCCCCAGGTGCAGGACTTGGCACTTCTCTTTGTTGAACTTAATGAGGTTCCTGTTGGCCCATTTCTCCGGCCTGTTGAGGTCCCTCTGGATGGCAGCACCACCCTCTGGTGTATCAGCCATTCCTCCCAGTTCGGTGTCATCTGCAGACTTGCTGATGGTATGCTCTGCCCCATCATCCAGGTCGTTCATGAAGATGTTTAACGGGAATGGACCCAGTATTGACCCCAGGGATATACCAGTAGTGACTGGCTTCCAACTAGACTGATTTTTGCTGAACTAATGTGTTCTGATCCAGTTTCATACTAGGAGGGAAGTATTGTAGTGCCAGTATTCTTAATGCACTGTAAAACTTGTCTGAGGTATTGTAGATCACTGGGCAGATAGAAGCTATAAAGAATGTTTCCTTACAGCAGGCTAAATGAAAAAAAAAAAAAAAGCTGCTAAAAGCAAAAAAACTAATAATAATTTTTCAAAGATGGAAAACTTGTTAAAGTGAGCAGGGGCAGTTGAAGTGGGTAAATGGAGTATGCTGATTCTTCCCCAGGGAAGGAGATCATGACTTGTGAGTTAAGGTTTTGAAGGCAACAGCAAGCATGCAGATAAAAGTGATCTGGTACTTGCTGTTCAGTGTATTGAAACTTCGTCACTCATTCACTGTTTGATGCCTTTTCCAGTTTGTTTCCTATTTAAAATCTGCCACCTCAGTTTTGGCTACTCTCAGTAATGAGTTTTGGAAAATCTTGAACATGTAATTTTGCCAATGAAAGGGCAGTTGAAATTAAATATTGATAAATGCAAAGTGTTGTCCATGGGGTATCACTGTAGTAATGTGAATTAATACAGGGAGTAACACAGCTCTTGCTGGTTGAGGGAGCTTCTAGACTCATTACCTGAAAATACCAGTTCAGTGCTTCTTGTCAGTCAAAAAAGAAGATAATATAGTAGTAGTGGGTCTGAAAATAAAATGAAAATCCATGGTGTCTGAATGCCTTAAATAGCATGTGCCATTCTAGCTACTTTGTTTCAAAAACAGATGAAGCAAAAAGGGAAAGTAAAGATGATGGTCGTCTGGAGTAGCTTCTGTAGGATAGAGATGAGGGATGTGATATAATTCACTTGGGACAGATCAAAAGGTCAAGATTTAAAATAAAATCAGAAAACAACAGAAAATAACCCAAAGCCACGAGGCAGGTTCTACAGGCCATCCTGTTAAATGATTTAGTGATAGGTTTGAAATAGAGGAATATTTTTGCACAGAAAAACTGAATTACAGATCTCGTTGCAGAATGCTGTGGTCACAGATGCATGGGATTTTAGAAGGTATTAAGCAGATCTAAGGAGAGGTGTGATTTGGCTGCAGTTTCTAGTTTTGAATGCCTCTAAATGAGATTGCTGGAAACTAGGACAGTGTACCAAAAAAAGACAACTGTTCAATTTCCCATATTTAATATGGCTTTGTCTAGCATCTGGAAACTAGGCTAGATGGGCTTCCAGGCTTGCTCTGGTGTGGCAATTCTTGTGGTTTCTTTCCAATCAAACACTTCAGTTTTAGATTCCGCAGATGGTAATCTCAGCTAGCACTGAAAGGAATTGTGCTCCGAATAATAGCTGAAAAAGCTATGAAGTTGAGAGAGTCAGGACCTTTACCTTGCAAAAGCATTTAAAACCCATTTGTGTCAAAACAGCTTTCTGAAGAGGATTACTTAGTAACCTGCTTGTAAAGGTGCCAAATACTGTTGGTTAATGTGGTCTTTCTTTGAAGGCTAGGCTGCTTGCTTAAATTAAATGCTTCTTCCACCTCCCCAGCCCGAAAAAACCAAACGAAAAAACCCAATTTGACTGTTTAATGGTAGTGTGTCTACTTTTTCACTGCATTATTAGTGGAGTTTAACTGGGAACTGCATATTTCCAAAAGTATTGCCAGTAAAATTATACAGTGACTTACTTGTTTATTTTTACATTGTACTTGCAGTCAGGTTGATAAATCAGCCATGCTGGGGAAGTGGTTGCCTGTTTCTGTTCATCCACTAGGTACATATTGATGTTTTCGGAACATTTTTCTACATGAATAGCCTTCAAATATGTGGCTAGTTGGAATTTTTTTTTAATCTGCTGCAGTGCATTTGTATCAGATTTTTATTTTTATGGACCCTATAGATGAATTTCACAAACCGATGTTTTATTAACAAAGTATTAGGACTTGGGGTTCATAGCTGCGTAAATGCTAGTGATGAAGGTGTTCACTCCTGAAAATTGGGAATCCAAAAAGGTGATCTGGAATCCTTTTTTGCATCAGCTCTCACTAAGTCTGTGTCTGGTAAAATAATTTTACTATGTGAAGCACAGGCCTCACTTGTTTGGTCTTTCAGGCTCTCAAGAGTAGCAGAAGATACCATCAGGGATTATTTTGAAGCTCGTCTTGCTTTACTGGAGCCAGTCTTTCCAATTGCGTGTCATCGTCTCTGTGAAGGGCCAGACTTTTCTACGGATTTTAACTATAAACCCCCACAAAATGTTCCAGAAGGTAGGGGGTTTGCTGTGGTGATGGTGGTTTTGTTTCTTAAAAAAACCCAAACAAACAAAAAAAACCAAACAAACAAACCCCCAAAACACAACAAAGGTAGAACAGTGCATTAAGAAACTGCCTTTTAAATATGTCTTGAAGTATCTGCTATGCAAAATTATTTCTGTATTACTTATTGCAGTACACTACATTAAGGGTGCTCTGATTATGGAGCATGGGGATAGCAGCGATATTTTGATGCATTGTGGGTGGGGTTTGGGTGGTTTGTTTTTTGGGTTTTTTGCGGTTTTTTAAGAGCTTTTTTATTGCCACATAACACAGCTTCTTTGTTCTGTTCATGGGTTACGTTAGCTTTGTGAGGGTTACATTAGCCTAGTGACAGGTGTTATAGAAAAGGAGTGGTTTACCTTAGAATTAATCATTTGGAAAAATCTTAATCTAAGAGCATGCTTAGAAAATACCCTACGGGGTCGTCTTGTTTTGTAGACAGTACCTAACGCACTGGAGTCTTGGAGTATAGTCACAGCACTATCATGATAGAAATACTACAAAAAGAAGGCAGCATCAATCAACTGTTTTGCCCACAAACTCTTTGAAGAAGCTGGGAATCAAATTCCCAAGATACTTGGGAATGTTTCTTCATTCTTTCAGGAATCCAGATACTAATCTCTGATGCTTGGGTTATTTGAGTCATTTTTTTATTCACCTTTTGAGTATATCGGGGAAATATCTACTGATATTAATGTTTTATTTCAAGAAAAATCAGTGTGACTGTGGAATACTACTTAAATTAAGATTGAAAGTGGTTGTGTCTGCCTGGTTTTCTGGTTGTTAAGAGTTGTAATAGAGGTCTTCCATTTCTTGATTATAGGTATCCTTTATAGAATTAAGAAGCCTTATCTAAGTTTATGTATTAAAATGAGGCATTTGTGGGTATTGAAGATTATTGCTTATTGAATTTCAGTGCAGTTCCTAAAGCTCTATAATTGACTGGGCTCAGCTGTCCTTACCAAGAGAATAGACAACCCAAACTACATTAATTCCATAGCTCTCTTTAGGTAAACCTAAACCACAGAGGTGAACCATACCAAGTATTGTTGTATCCATTTTGCCTTCCTTTTTAATAGCCACATAAAATTATTTCTGCTGCTAAAAGACCTTAACTTAGTGACCAGGTCAGTTGTGTTCTGTGCTGGGATCCACTGGCTTGGGAGATGGGATTTCTGCATGTTGCTTTGACATTCTATTGGGGTTTAATATATACTATATAATATTTATATTTTTATATATATTTGTACCTAACTGTCTTCAGAGGTTCAGTGTATGCAGTTCTTCTAACCAATGGATCTCATTTCAAATTCATGTGACTGAATTACTGTCCCTTTCAGGATCTGGAATTCTTCTCTTTGTTTTCCATTCAAATTTCTTTGGTAAAGAAGTTATTGCTCGTCTCTGTGGACCATGCAGTGTACAAGCTGTGGTTTTAAATGACAAATTCCAGCTCCCTGTATTTTTGGTAAATCTTTTCATATTACTGATTGACTGTAAAACTGCTTTATAAAGTCTTTATGGAGCAGCCTGGAAAATCTTAGTGCCTTAATTTGAATTTTGAGTATTGTGATGAAGCATTTTTTAAAGCATGATAGGGTGGGGTTTTTTTTTTTAAATGAAACTTAGTTCTTCTTTGTATATGGAGAGAACTACAAACCTTGTGTGTACTAGACTCCATAAAAATTTTATGACTTAAAAGGCAGGGTCATAGTGCTGGACAACCTGCTTCTAGGTGGCCCTGCTTGAGCAGGGGGTTGGACCAGATGACCCTGAGAGGTCCTCAACCTCAGTCCTTCCGTGACTTCAGAACTGAGGGTTTGAGCAGGCAGGCGAGAATTCTAAATTTAAAGGTGTTTCACTTCTCAAATTCACCTAGCCTCTCAAATTTTGACCGAAGTAAGTTCTTAAATACTTGTTTTAACAATCTGCCTCGTATTTTTTTAAAATCTATTAAATGCATCACTTTGCACAATTTTCAAGCCCTCTTGTTTTGTGGTTGCACCAAAGGTTCTTTGCAGTACACACAACCTTCTTTCAAAAATGCATAGTGAAAGTGTCATATTCTATTAGTCCACTTGTACAGAATTTCAGCCATATCCTGCTATTAACTTTGTCCATTTTCTTTTTTCTTTTAGGACAGTCACTTTATTTATTCCTTCAGCCCTACTGCAGGCCTTAACAAGCTTTTTATACGGTTGGCAGAAGCTCCTACTGCCAAGGTACAAAATGTTCTCGAAATTAAATGTGCATGTTAATTTGTTGTACAATAACTCTTCCATACTCTAAATGCTTTAGTAGTATGTTGCAAATGTAAAACTAAGACCTTACCGCTGTCTCCTCATCCCAGTTCCCATCAGTTACAGTTCCATCCTGTGACATTGCCAGAACTTGGGAACATTGCCAAAGGCAATAGTTTTGTCACAATTAAATGGTTTTATGCTGCAGTCAGAATAATTCATACACTAGGAAAAAGTAATGTTACAGCTAAAATTTTCCCCATCTATATTGTGAATTTGATGACTAACAGATACATGGAGTGTCAGTTATTTTTTGCATGCAGATGTTTTTGCATGCATGTTTAGGAGAACTTGGAAGTATTTACTAGGGTATGTAGTTTGGTTTTAAATAGTCTGTGTAGCCTGTTGTATTTTCCAGGTGGTTTGGGCCATAGTCCCACTACATGTTGCAAGATGAATAACAGATCCTGTTCTGGTAGCATTTATTCTGTCCTTGGAAGACACACCAGTAAATTTTCTAGATCTTCAGATTTAAAACTTTTTTTATTGTGCACTTTTTTTTTTTTTTTTTTGAGTGAAAAAATTGAACTCGTATTCAAATGGAAGTATACATATATGTCTAATTCAAATTTGGGGCCTGTTCAAACATCACCTAATGCAGTAGTATTCTACTTGAGTCCTTTTACAAGCTAGTCGTATTTCAGTAGGGCTACTGTAAACTGATTTTATTAAATACACATCGTAAATTCCTTTTTTTCTTTCTCGATCACTAGCAATTGTATGCCTTTTCTCATGCTATTCTTATATTAGAAGTGTTTAACACAGCAGTTACATGTGAACAATCTTTATCTGAAACCTTCGTTTGCTTTTACAGGTAAAGCTGCTAATAGGAGCATACAGAGTGCAGTTGCAGTGACCTCACAGCTGTGAGCATGTTGAGTGGACTGACACTATTTTGGATATACTTCTGATTCCTCTGTTTAGAGACTGACAAAGCAGTTTGGACCTTTTTGGCACTCTTAAGACTAAGTTCTCATCTTGCTGTCACTCATTGGCAGTCACATAGGAAAGTGTGTGTTGGACAGCAGTTGAATACGCCAGGAGAGGTATATGGTGGGACAGGGTTGTCAGCTTTTTTTTTACTTTGTACAGATGTAGATGTAAGTATTTGTGCCAATACATACAGTTCTTTTTTTCTTTAACTTGTGGAGTCCAGACTGCATATTTCAGCTTTTCCACAATGTGGAATGGTGCATATAAGAACTATTTAAGGTAGCTATGTGAAATGTCTTTTTTAATAGAAAGATCTTTTCCATTTGTAAACTAAAATTTTCTACTTACTCTAACTGTAACGTTTCTATGTAAAAATGCAGAATTGTCATATTCTTGGAGCTGTGGGCAGAAATTACACTTTGAAGTCATTGCATTAGATTTAACTTCGAGTTGCTGAGGGCTGTGTTCTGGTTTGAAACTGTTCCTGCTGCTGTCTCCTGATGAGAAAGCAGTTACGCTTAGAATGATTGATTCCCTTTGAAGAAACACAGTTAGGTCTGCAGGTATGAGCAAAGACAGACCTCTGAATAGGCTCAATTCATAGAGGATCACAGATTCCTAGTTACATCAGTGTTTTAAAACTACTTTTTTATTAGAGAAGCTACTGATAGTTTTACAGACATCTTAACTTTAGAGTTCTTAGTCAAGTGACACATGGGAAAACAAATACAAGCTGAAAATAGCAAACCAGAAAACTTGTAACTACCTTAAATGTGCAGGCAATGCTTTTTGTAGACAAAGATACATAGAGGATTTCAGATGTTCTCAACATGACAGATGAGAGAACATGTATTGTCCTTTAATTCAGAAACTCAGTTCCTCAGTGCAAAGAGCTGCTATTTTTTTTCTTTATTGAAATGACTCATTTTATCAGATGACAGCAGTTTTGTAACGGTCCTGTGCTATAAAATACAAATGTAATACTTCTGCATGAAGTATAGAATATTTTTCTTTGTGAATTAACCAACATATTGAAAAGCGGAAGAAAAAAAGAAAAAAAAATACCCAGATGTGCCTTTGCTGTTCTGGTTGCCACGTGTCGTTTACATGCCACTATGTGCCTATATTATTAGCAAAACTATTGTGGATAAATGCTTGATGTATTTGAGTACTCACCATCAAAATGGTGCAGATGTATTAAGAAGTATCCTGTTAAGAACTGTGACTTTTTAATATAAAGTTCAATTAACCAATTTTTAATTTTGGGTTCTTGAAAGTTTAAAACTTTCATATTTAAGAGATGCCAAACAAGTAAGTAACAATCGCACTATTTCAGTTTTGTGGAATGTCACATTAAGCTATATAAAACTAGAACAGCAACATGACATACAAATACTCATTTCTGTTTTGATGTTGAATAGTTGCCTATCTTTTTGCAAACAGTATTGATGGGATGTTAATAAGTCTGGGTTTTGAACAGACTTGGTACCTCCACCTCTCTGAAAGATGTTAGATACCTCATTTTGCTAAGTGTGAACACCTGAAATGCATGAAAAGCAGTGGCTGAGAATTGGGTATGTCACTACCAGCCCTTGGGACTTTGTGTAGCTGTATTTCTTTTTAGTCACTGTGCATAATCCCAGAAGCTGCATTAGGAAAGGGGACATTCGTAAGTGTTTCCTTATGTTGGAGTGACAGTTTTCACGTATGTGGCTACCCCTTCCTCAGTTACTCCTGCATTGTACATGCAACAGTATAGTGCATGTGTTATATGAGCTCTGTACAGGATGTCAGTGGTAAATGTTCAAGCTGTTCAAGGTGAGGACAAAAGGTTTTTCAACAAAGGTCCATATAATAGAGATGCTATTTAGAAACTGTTGTACAGTCTAACCTGAAAATGTCTAGTAATGCTCCAAGAGTTGACTTAGTTTGTCAAAGGCTGTCGATTTTGGGGGTTTATTTTGTTTGGGGGGTTTGTTTTGGTTTTTTTTTTTCTTCCTTGAAGCATTTGGGAGAGAGGGAGGAGTTCTACAGGATATGGGAATAAAATTTGGGTTCATGATGCTTTTATGAAGGGATGGATTTTGCAGCCATCTTTTTCTTTTAGTTGGCAATATAAATTCAAATCCCTACTGAAGATGCATAAAAGGCATACAAAAAGATGGTTGAAGCTGGTTTTTGTCTGATTTTATTATATGGTTTTTATCCAATTGCTAAGAAAAAGGTTTTGGTGGACAAAGGATGAAGAGAAAGTAGCTACAATAACAAGCAATTCTTTAGGCACTGTGGAGAAATACCTTTTAAGTACTTCCTCAGTTTCTTCTTGCTGCTATCTGTCAGCGAGGCTAAGAAGCAGCTGCAGTTACTATAACCTGCAGTGGTAGTAACTTGTTCTGAAGGCTTGGATTCATTATCTTCCACTGCTACATCATCAGTACCTGTGTTCCTGGCTTCTTTCCCCAATACTGAAGGGTGGTAGGTGATGCAGCTGACTATCACAAGTCCTGTGTGCTTTCTGCACCCATTTTTCAAAAACAAGATGTATTTTGATCAGTCTGGATGGAAGAAAGCTGTTAGTGTGGATGGAAGAGACAGCACAGAGTGCAGGTGCCATCTTATGCAGCTAAGATTCCTCAAAGTACCTGAGGGCTGTCCTAAAATGTTCTGCCTGTCTGTACCTGCTACAGTTCAGTTCCCACCCTTTGGCTTCCCACATAGTACTGGAAAACAGCCAGTGTAAAATCTTTTTCCTTTAGGTCAGTCTTTCAGAGCAGCAGCAGTCCAGTAGTGGGGGAGCCGAGATGACCCTGTATGATGCATTCTTACAGCAGTGGTTTTAGTTTTGCTGGAGTCTCCCTCTGTAATGTGGAGCTGTAATGGAGTCTTACCTTTTAAGAATGCAAGAGAACTATAAAGGCCACATTTTTCTTTTCACTTTTCAGATTCTGAACCTGTCTTAAAATGTTCGAATGAAAGACAAAGAGCAGAGTTAGGAAAAAAAAATACTAAAAGCAGATAAAAGGCTGCACAGAATACAAGTTTGAGCAGGACTGAGGCAGTAGTAAAACTTACTTAAGGTTAAAAAAAGGTCTCTTAAAAATAGAATCTCAGTCATCTCAAGTATCAGGAGGAGGGGACCAGGCAGAAGATGGTTCTTTTCAATTTCAAGTCAACTGTTTCTCCACTGCAGTCTCAACTGTCATGCAGGTTAGCTACAACTGTGGTTTTTTTCAAGAATTTCTGTAATATTTCCTACATGATATGAATTGTAAGGAACTCCTCTGTAGTTAGTTACTTTTGGCACAGACTGATTTATAATAGATGGGTCAGACCTTAACATTGCCTGGCTGCTGTCATGTGCATGCCACTCTTAAAACAATGGCAGTCATAGCTCTGCTTTGAAGATGACCAAAACCATGTGTATGGGAACTGAAGACACTGTCACCAAACCCAGGGAGCCCGCTGCCTGCTCCAAAACTGGATTCATCCCAACTGTTTGGGCACATGCCAGCAGCACAAGTGTTTTCAACGGGAGCTGGAGGACAGTATTACCCATGTGGTGACATCTTGATCTGTATCACAAAACCCCACTTTCTGACAAGAAGTCCTGTTCCCTGGAGCTGTTACTTGCAGCAGACTTTCCATAGCCATGTGGAAAGAACTTGAATTAGGGCTTCTCCTTTCCCAATTAGGCCTGTTACAGCAGTTGCACATCTTACACTGAACGCAGTCATCAGTAACAGCCAGAGCCCCAGCCTGCAAAGGCTATGCTTACATGTGTATTTATTTTTTTTTTTTAAAAAGGCTTTACACCAAGCTGGTTGAGATACCCCGTCTGGAAAAGTTTGCACAGGAGCTGTGCAAGCATTTGAAATTTCCTTTACTTTCCTGGATCTGTCAGCTCTGCTGTCTTAATAGTGGAACAGTTCTTATTTCTATAAACAGCAGGATCAAGACCCCTAAACCCACCAGTGAAATCACCCCAAACAACCCCCCAGAGTAGGTCCCCTGCACCCACCCTTCCTGAAACAAAAGGGGTACCAGGAACTCCCAATGGTTCCACAGTGTGGGGAGACCAATTAATTACAGCAAGACAGTACTGACTTGCACTGTTTTTATTTGTGGTACAATGCAGCACTTACATACATAGACTGAAAAATTACACAAGACTACCTCACTACCATGCACCACTAAGATAAGCCTGGCTCCATCTTCTCCAACCCCTTCCATCACAAAGCTGAAGTAGGATTTCCTAGCCCGCAACCTCCTGTTTTCCAGACTGAACAAACCCCACTGCCTATCCCCATGGCTCCTGTGCTCTCACCTCCTGACCACCGTGCTGGCCTCCACTGGACTTGTTCCCCTACACATCTTATCTTCAGGAGCCCCGAACTGGTCACAGCACTCCAGCTGCAGTCACAGAAGCACCGAGCAGAGAAGAAAGATTGCTTTCCTTGTCTCTGCTCAGCTGTGCTCTTCTAATGGAGCCCAGAATGTGGTTGGACACCTTCATCTTCACTTGTTCTTCAGGACTCCCAGATCAGCTTCTGGAAAGCTGCTTCGCAACCAGTCTGTGCCCAGGCTGCACAACTGCATCAAGTTAATTCAGTACCCAGTGTAGAACGTTGCATTTGCCTTTTTCGAACTCGGTGAGATTCCCGTCAGGCCCTCGATTCACATTCACTGCCTTGTCAATTCAGAAAATAGAATAGAAAATAAACATCCTGTTATTCATTGATTAATCTGAAACAGTTTTATAACAGATACAGAAACCCTACCAAAAAAAAAAAAAAAAAAAAAAAAGAAAACCAAAAAACAGGTGGTATGTTACAGTCCAATGTTAAAATTGCATCACGTTAAAAGTCATTTTTCATTACTAGTTTCATTCAAGGTTTTTGTTTTTCATCTTTTTATTGGGATACATTAAGACAGCAGGCATTTTTATGATAAATTCCAACTCAAACTTAACTGCATGCACAGTGAATCTTACTACGGCTTTAATCTCCCCATTGGTTAACATTTCCTTTCAGTCCTTTTCAGCTGTTGCTGGCTTACACCATTTTCTCTAGGTAATTAATACTTCTGTGCTCTCAAACTCTACTGCAACTTTCTTTAAATATAAAACCCACCACTTTCCTATCTTTTGTCACATATTTTAGTGCTTGAAAAGCACTCCTTACTCATTTCATTTAAAGTCTTTTTTTAGTCCAAACCTAATCATTTTACCAAGGAGCAGTCTTTTAATGTAACATTTACTCTTGATTCCTATTGTAGCATGTACAAACTTTAATCCTTTTATCAACACCATTTCCCAGCACTAGTATTTCTGGAAAGAAAATCTTCTGGTACAGTCTAGATAAAAAGGGAGTCAAGACCTCAGTTACACATCAAAGTTGGCTAACATCAAAGTTGGCTAACGTCAGCCTTACTACAGCCTTACTACGAATCGCTCGACTTTGCTTAACACTGGGTACCACCTCCTCTGCCAGAGGCTGAAAATGAAGACAGTAACATCACAAAAGCTGTAAGTCCTCTCCTCCTACCAGAGAAGGCATCTTGAACCTTGGAAGCAGACATTGTATTCAGATTCTTCTGATGTGTCTTTTTCAATCCAGGGTGCTGGTGGGGGTCACACCACCTCCATCCGGGTCACCTTCCCATCACTTCAAACAGCCTGATTGCCTCGGGTCTTGCAGGGCAGACCTGTCTACAAGCAGAAAGAATACAACCTAAGTGAGAGTGATCAATTCATCCCTCTCCACCGTTCAGCTAGGTGCTACAGATTTAATTACTGTTATACAACAGCATCATTCTTGTGCCCAAGAGCATAGAAGGCAACAAAGAAAAAGACCCCAAGAAAACCACCTTAAGCACAAAAATAATACAAAGAGACTGGTAACCAAGCACAAAGGAAACAGATTTCATCACAAAAGTCACAATCACGGTTAAGTGCTCTAATGAGTGACACCACCATTCTGTTCTCACCCGTGATGGTCCTCGTCATTCCAATGTGAAGAGCAGCATCTTGCACATGATAGCAGAAAGCCATCTTCAGTTCTGAGCCACCAGCAGTTTTCATTGAAACCTAATGCAATGGAGAACATTTTCAGGAAATGAGTATGACTCAGGCTGAGGAGATAAAAGAGACACTTAAGTGATAACTTCCTTGAAAATGCACTTTTGTAATCAAAGTACAGCAGACAAGCAGACTCAAATAGCAAACTGCAGAGCAATGCATTAGCAAATACAATTGGATAAAGAGCTGGGAAATGCTACCGCCTTCCCAAATAGCCCTTCCAAGAGGCTACCTGGAATTCTCTACCACTGTTCAGGAATCCGAGCAGCAGGCAGCCTGACAGAACATTTTGACCTCACTACAAATTAAGTCGGAGCACAGTGTATTTTCTGGTATACTAGAACCATATGCAAATTTATTTCAGAGCTGAAGAAGGGAAGGCCATGACACACCAAGGCCAGTGCTCTTCTCTACAAATACTGCTCAGCAACAAGTTAAGGAAGATCAAACTAAGCAGGTGTAACTTTTCTTTATGTGACTGATCTGGCTCACTCTCCCAGTCTTTTGCAACTTTTTCACAGTTTGCTATTGCACACTCTGCCCTGAATACAATGCAATCCACTCACATTCTTATCTAATCTTCCCTCAATTTTTAACGCAATTTTATCAGGCCATTAGGCTTTGTCAGCCAGGTTCACACTGCAATCTGAAGTGCACACACAAACACAAATAATGGGGAAAGAGAAAGAAAGGGTTTTATCACTCCACTGAGACAAGAAGTCATTATTTAGCCAGTCAAAGAAACATTTGTGTCTCCAAGGAACCTTGGCCATCCGCTCTTGCTTCACAGGAAGGAAACTAAGTTGAGGACAGAAAAATTCTGAGATGCCTGGGAAACCTGCCAAACGCCAAGGCTCCCAAATGGCTCCTTGCACAGGGACAGTTTGATACGTAAGGACAAGCAAGACTGAATTCCCAACAGCTATGTGGTCAAGACAAAATGTCAGCTGGATAGAAAAATTTCTTTTGAGTCAAACTTTGAAAAAATTAAGTGTTATTTCTGTTACCACTACTTTTCAGATAAAGAGTTTTAACTGTATTGTCTTTTTTATATTTTGTGAGTAAATGCTTGTAGCTTGCTTATTTCCATAGCCTGGTGCGTATTACACATTATTGTGGGATTATTTTTGTATTACAATTTTATTGTGATTTTACTAGAACTAGAAGATATCAGGGAACTCCTTAGTAAAGTGCAAGGCAAAACCACAAAACAAGGTGCCTATCAGTTTTCCCACCTCCTCAGCTCCCCCCCACCCCTTGCCCCTTTCAATATCAAACAGGTAACAGGGTCCAGGCTAGGAAACACTTAAACTGGACTGAAGTTACATGCGTTGGGCCTGGTGGGAGGCAGCCATGAGTGCTGAGGGAGCTGGCTGCTAGCACTGCGAAGCCACTCTGTTGCTGAAAGGGTATGGCAACTGGGAAACGTGTGCAAGGACTGGGGGAAAGCAAATGTTACTCCAGTCTTCAAGAAGGGCAGGAAGAAGGACCCAGGGAACTACAAGCCCTGGGAAAGTGATGACCCAGCTACTCCTGGAAACCATTTCCAGATCAAGAAGGTAACTGGGAGAAGTCAGCATGGTTTACAAAGAGCTTGTTTGCAAATCCTGAAGGATCCTAACCTGATAGCCTGTATGATGAGGTGAGCAGTTCAGTGGGTGTGGGGAGAACAGTGGATATTGCCTACCTTGACTTCAGGAAGGCTTCTTACACTGTCTGCCATAATATGTTCATTGACAAGCAGATAAAGTACAGGCTCAGTAAGTGGATAGTGAGGTGGATTGAAAACTGGCTCAACAGCTGGGCCCAGAAGGTTGTGATCAATGGCACAAAGTCCATTTGGAGGCCAGAGTACCCCAGGAATCAGTACTGAGGCCAGACCTTTTCAACATCTTCATTTATGACCTGGCTGATGGGACAGAGTGCATCCTCAGCAGGTTTGCAGCTGATACAAAGCTGGGAGAAGTGGCTGATACACCAGAGGGAGGTGCTGCCACCCAGAGGGACCTCAACAGGCTGGAGGAATGGGCCGACAGGATCTCGTGAAGTTCAGGAGAGGGGAATGCCAAATCCTGCACCCAAGGAGGAACGATCCCAGGCACCAGGACAGGCTGGCGGCCAGCTGGCTGGAAAGCAGCTTTGCAGGTAAGGACCTGGGGGTCCTGGTGGACACCAAGTCCAAGAACCATGAGCAAAGAATGTGACCTAGCCACAAAAAAGGCCAATGGCATCCTGCACTGCACTACAAAGGAAGTTGCCAGCATATGGAGAGAGATGATCCTTCCCCTCTACTGAGCACTGGTGAGACACCTGGAGTGTTGTGTCCCATGCTGGGCTCCCCAGTACAAGAGACATGGACATACTGGATTGAGTTCAGTGAATGGAAGACAACTGAGGGACTATAAGAAGTCATGCTTCCACCTGGAGAAGGTGGGGCAAAATCATCTATTTATAAACATCTAATGAGAGGGTATAAAGATGACAGACAGTGTTCCCAGTGATGCCCAAGGACAGGACCAGAGGCACGGGGCACAAACTGGAACATGGAAGTTACCCATGAACATCAGGAAACTTTTACTGTGAGGGCACCTGAGCACTGGCACAGGTTGCCCAGAGAGGTTGTAGAGTCCCCATTCCTTGGAGTCCAAACCCAAATGGATACAGTTCAGGGCAACCTGCTCTAGCTGATGTAGTGCTTTGAGCAGGGGGTTGGATTCTGTGATCTCCACTCTTCCAACCTCAGATATTCTGGGATTCTGTGAAAAGCCTGCCCCAATTCCAGCTGCAGAGGTGAGATGGGAGTTAGCGCTGCAGGGCTCAGGAGAGAAGTCATCTTCAGTAGCATCAGTAACTACCAGACTGGCATGCAGCGCATTATGGGGGTGACCCGAGAACTGGGGAGGGGAGCAGGGCTCCAACTCTCCATCTGAAGCATGCATGGAGAAGATCTTTTCTTTGCAAAAATCCTTTACAAAGCAGTGCTACCTAAGTGAAAGACACATCAAGGCATAGCAGGTAGGGAGTAAAAGGTAGAAAAAAAAGACAGAGCTTCTGTGGAGAGTATAATAGGATCCTGTCTGTCTTGGGTAGAAATTTTGAATTATTTCAGTCTTGGGAATCAAAGACCACATGAGCCATTTTTCAGTATTACTTGTAACTCACAGTACAGTTTGAGATGTATTAACTGCAGAAAGATTTCTTCTCTCACGTTGCCTTTCCCATGCTTTTTACAGAATGACAAAGAACCCGATCATGTTTATACTTTCCATGCAACTCTGAAGTTTTACTACTTACTTCCCACACTTAATTTACTAGCTGACTTGGAAATCAGTAAAAGGACCCCTCTAATTAGCAATAAATCATATAGTCTACTACTGTAGAATCACAGAATGGTTTGGGTTGGAAGGGACGTTTGAAGATCATCTAGTCCAACCTCCCTGCCATGGACAGGGACATCTTTCACATGTCATTAATAAATACCTCAATGCATCTTGTTCTTTATGTATCTAGTTCTCTATTTACCATTAACACAACTATAGAGACAGCTCTGAGTATGTTTACTGGGCAAACAAACACAGAGGAGCACTAACACTAGGTCCTCTTGCTTTATCAACAAAACTTGCACATCTCAGTCAAATCCCATCAGTGTTTAAAATTATTTTTACATTATAAAAGCAACTGATATTTTGGAATTTCAGAACTATCAGAACTACCGAACCAAGCTGCATAAATCTCCCTTTAAAACCTTTTTATCTGTCAGTCCCACAGAGATGCTTCCAAGACCCAGGGTAGATGACACTGTAGACCTGTGTGTACGCAAACTGAACTCTACCCCAGGTTTTAGAGTTCAAGGACACAGCCTTCCAGACCAAAGCCTGCTGGCTAATCCTGAGGACTGTTCAGAATCAGAAACTGCAGTGTTGATACAAACTGGATTCTGAGTGCAATGTATCAATAACACCCAGTAGCTCAGACGTGGCATCATATTAATGTGGCACTATGGTTTTTGGATGTAAGACATTATAGCTAGTCAGATTTTGAGCTGTCTGCAAGACATGTACTTCAACTCCTTTAAAAACGTTAACATATGACAGGAATTACGCAAGGAATTACACTGTCTGAAAGCAAGTATTAGCTGAAGTGTAGAAGCAGAATTACTCTATGTCAAATCGCAAACATGAACAAAAAGAGGGGTCCTAATTTCAGTAATTGCTGAATAAAGCCAAATATCCTAATACATACCTCGTACTAAAACTTGGTTTAGGATTCCCTTTTGTATGCATAAGACAGCATGAGGATTCTGCACAAGCCAGTCTTCATCTGCATTTTAAGATTTTAATAATAACCTAAAAAATAAAGAGACAGTAAATAACTGTGACGCTTCAAACAAACTAGAAAATACAGTTGTTTCTCTTTTCATATACCCGTAAGTACAATATGGAGAAATAAACCATAATGAAACTTCACATTACCAGGGAAAAAAAACCCTCATTTATTCTTTACCCATTCTTACCCCTTAGTTGTTACTACACAGATTTCTCTAAAGATTTTAAATTTAGTTTTACTACCTGCCAAGTTTAAAAGCAGCTGTTCCAAGAACATTAAGAAGTTCCTATATTTTCATGCTTCTGCTTAGAGTAGATTAAGTGCAGTTCTCCAAAGAGCCCCAAGTCATTTCTAATTGGAGGACTTTTAAAAAACACATATCAAACACAACACTGTCTTCTTCTAGGCCTGCCAATGCATGTGGCCAAAGTGACATTTCATCCTTCTCATATGATTGCCACTACATTAGGATCCCTGCACACAACACAGTTATGAAACTTGAGAACTAACTGCTCTCACGGTAGTTGTACTGAGGGTATAGAAGCACAAATAGTCTCCTCCCTGTTCCACAGCCTGCTGTGTATTTAACAGATACTTAAAAGGGGCAAAGCTACATATGAAAATAATACAACTGAACTGAAGTAAAATGTTGTCCTACTTTATAATAACATTTCAGAACAGAACTGCATACAAGTCTCATTAAAATACATTTTAATACTAAAAGCGTTAGAAATTGATGTAAAAGTTTGACTTTTGTAATTTTAAAACTTCTGCGATAGATCTGCTTGCATTTGCAGTAAGTGCAGTTGGAAGAACAAACAGCAAGTCAGTATAATTTTATTCCTATTACATTTATTAATTCATAATTAAAATTATTGTAATTATATTCAAAAAGGCATAAACAATAACTGAAAGTGTTAATAAGGGCATCCATCTTGAAACCTGTGTGTCTTCTTCCAAAGTCCACACGCAAAATAATTATCCGAAGTGTTTAAAATTCGGCAGCTCCCGGCCCCAGCCATTCAGGCTTCAAAACAGCTCTCACCCATCCACACACATTCCCTCCTTCCCCATCCCCAATTAAAATCACCTCTTCTCTACAAGTACTTCCAATTTAAAATAATATGCGAGTACTGCAGTGTTTGATAGGTTTAACATAAGCCATTACTCAGGCTGGGGAAGCAGACACAGAACCATGTTTCAGAGCCAAGAAGCCCTAAAGAAATGTCTGCAGAGAGGAAGGCTGCCTGGAAAGGCCCTGATTACGGCAGCCCGAGGAGATGAAGAACTCTGTATGCTCTCAGATAAAGACTCCTTAAAACAATTTACCACTATCTTGAGGTCCTGTTTGATGATCAGAAAACTCAGCACACCCTGCTAAGTTTTTGTTACAGAAAGAATTACTTTGGAAAGCCACACACAGGTTGCACCTTCCAGGCTAGCTTCACTTCAGGAACAGCCCCAAAAAGCAACTCAGAAGTGACATTCATGCAAATTACAACACACAACCACAAACATTTACAATAAAGGTTAACATTTACCTTACCAGATACACCTAAAAAAAGGCTGAGGCTAGCAGATCAGAATAAATAGTTTCAAAGTTGGCACAATTAATGTCTGAATCCTATTAAAAGTGCTGTTAATTCATCAATTCTCCCATTTGCTCCCTTTTTATCTGCCCCCGCCCCATGATGCAGCTTGCTATATATCAAATTTCAAAAGTTCTGTTATCTAGTCCATAACACAGACATTCAGCAGGATAGATACTTTCTTCCTAAAGCAGATATAGCAGAGCACAGCCCACTAACCATTCATAACCTGAGCTATAATTTTGCAAGTGCTAATATTAAAAGCATTTAGTAGGTCAAATGCAATAATGGCCATAGTGGTGATTGTCAGCCACAGAGACCAGGCTGGAATTGTCATCTGGACAAATATTAGTGTCCTGGACATTTTCTCCACATGGTGAAACTAACCCAGCTATTGATAAGTATGTACCCATCTTAAAGGGAAGCTACAATGATGAACTGCACATCTTTCAGTCTGTATTTTAATATTATAAAAAACCATAATAATTAGGCTTTTCTTCCTTTTTTCCCCTATCTACCAACAGCAAGGCTAAGACCTCCAAAGGCCTAACACAGTCTCTCCAGTTTCTGTAACAGCCAGTGTATATCACCTTCTCTTTCTTGGCCACCCAGATTTACTGAAGAGAAAGCAGTGACCCAGATTCTTGGCAACTAGTAGATACTAGTGACAAAACTGTGGCCAAAACCAGCTGGTATGTTTTTGAAGATAACCCCTAACACCAGCCAGTATGACCATATGGTAGTGTTACAAATCAATCATGTACCATAACTCAAATACTTACAAAGCGATTATAGTGTGTGTGGGTTTTGTTTTTGTTTGGTGGTTTGGTTTTTTTTTTAAACAGTATGTCTCTGCCTCTGCACTAATTTCTTCAAAATTCTCTCTCTACAAGAAATTAAGATCATTATAACCTTTCTACCTTATATAAACCCTACTGTTTATGATTAACAGTAATTACTTTGTTAGACCTGCATGGATTTGTAAGAGTGAGCAGGAACACAGCATAGAGTTATTTTCAAAGTAACAGACTGAATCATCTTCATTCATATGATAAAGCTTTTCTTTAAATTAAAGCTCAAAATGGGTAGGTATGGTGCCAAGAAAAATGAATCTGAAATATTCTAAAAGGCTAACAGCATGGTAAACATGCCTATTCTGAAGAGAACAGATGTATCGCACACCAACTGAGTGACACTGTGTGTATATTGTGCCAATATCAAGGAAAATTGAAAACCAGCTCCTCAGCACAACCTGTCTCAAGTAACACATATTCAGCATAACAGAGCACTCTCCACTACAGAATTGCTACGCGAGACAAGCTCCAAGCTGCCACAGCAGCATACCAAGCAGAAACAGCCATGACAATCTACAACACTGAAGGATGTTTTACATTTACCTTGCACATCGATGCTATACAGCTTCACTGGCTTGACTAACAAAGCAGGTTGCCTTTTTTTTTAATCAACAAGATTTTTGGTGGCTACTGTAACAAAAAGCTTCCCCCCTGTATTCCCCTCCATTACCCTCTTTATTTTATGTCTACTTTAAAAATTACCTAGCAACACAGAACAGCAGCATGGGTAAATTTTGACTTCCACTGAAGTGGACCATACGACATTTTGCACCAGCAGGCATAGGTATCATTTTGAGAGTAGCAGAGCCACTATCCATCACACAGAAAGGAAGAACTCCAGTGCCGAGCTTGTTCTCAGGAAAACACACAATCCCTTGTGGCCACTTATTTGGGGTTTCCAAAGGGAACCCGAGATGATCTGCGGAGCTGTGTTCATGTTTGCATTTGTTCAGGTTTACCTATCAAAAGGTAACAGATAACAACGTTGGCTGCTAACAGAAGACACAGTGCTAGACATTTTTAAATGGTCAAGCAATCTTTTCCTCCCCATTCTTCCCTTAGTTTTTACTCAAGTCTGGCCAAACCTCGTCTTAATCATGAGGAGCCCCTGTCAAGGACAAAAGCACACATTTCTAACAATAAAACCATCAGAGAGCCAGTCATCACCTGGGTGTCACTGCATGGTTGTCAGTGATTACAGGAGACAAACTACAACGTTACCTTTCCCAGTCTCCTGTTCCCCAAATTCTCTCCTTAAAAGCATATACTTGCAGACAGCTACAAGCAAGTATTTAAGGGAAAAAATGGACGCTACCAAATGAAGGCTCAAAAGGAAAAATTAAGTTCCTAGAAACGAAAGGGCAAATACTACTTGAACTGAGACAGCAAGGCATTCAATTTCCTTGACAAGACTATTAAAAGCATTTTACATCCATTTCACAACGTTCAACTTAAAAGGTAAAGGGTATCTGAAGTTAACATCTTGGACAGAATGCGGAATGTGAATGTAGTAACATTCCTCTTCTGGAATGAGATTTCAAAAAACAAAAAACAGTGGCACTTACTAGTGGCTAGGTAATAAACCTGTACCAGTGATAATACTACAATCAAGGGACATTTATTTTTCTGTTTTGCCTGGACTGCAAAACTTCACTCATATAGAAGTTCAAGTATTTCTTCAGTATTTGGGGAATAAGCATGTCAAAGTATTTAAACCCAGAGGACAAAGATTTCATCTGTGCAGCTTAAGCAAGGTCTGAATTTGATGGCACTGAAATTTATAAGTACTTTGCAAATTTAGTAAAAATTGTTCATTTGCAAGTCATTATGTTCCTAGATGTAAAACCGTGCATTTAATACAAAAGAAGGATCCATATTTTTGGTAAGAAAGATTCCCTATAATTTCAAAGTTTGGATTTGATCAGCAGAAGGGAATGAAGTCTTTAACTTCTTAACATCACTCAGGCTTCTGTCACACAGTATAACTAAAGTGTTATATTTTTATATATAAATAATAGACATTATATTTTTGCCAAATTTTGTGAACTGTGAGGTTGTAGTCATACAAAGTCATTAAATAAACTCTGTATGATAAACAGCAACTCAATGCCGTATTTTTTAATACGGCCCCCCCTCCCCTACACTGCTCACTAACATTCCCATGTCAAGTTGAGCAATCTGCAGCACCAGGATAGCTGGCTTATCATGCAGTGATTTTCATAATTATCCATTCTATATATGTTGTCATTAATGAGCAGAAATGACTTCAGATGTTCAGATTTCTACTTTTCATGATTGTGTTCCTGCTGAGCAGCCTGGAAAAGCATCCAAGCAACACTATCATCTCCATTCAGAACTCACATGCCCTGTTACATGGATGCAAGTTCCTGAGCATTTTGAGGTACTTTACCTTACCATGAACAGCTAAGAAGTACAAAACTGTTGAAGCAGCAAGGGAATAACCTTTAACCCTCATGATCTCTTTCACCTAGAAATAATGACGTATAGATGTGACTTCACCAATTAACAAAGAAAATTTTAAGAAACCTGACAGATCAAAAGCATCTGAAACCATTGCATCACTCAACACTGGAAGTTAAGTTAAAATTTCCTGAGCTTGTTTTATGTCAGGTTCTAGAAATCCTCAGCGAGTTCACCGATCACAGAAATTTATGGCTTGTTTATGTGCAGAGTTTGAAACAAGTTTAGAAAAGTCAGTTGTAAACAAGATACAATTAATCCGGCACAGCTAGCATTAAGTACCATCAGTATTGCTCTACTACTTTTAACAGAAGTCAGGATATCATTGCACTACACATTGTGCAACAAGTTTACAACTATGCAATCTGAGAGAACCACTAAGAAAATTTTAGACATTTAAATAGGCATAGTTTCATTGATTTAGTTTTATTTCAAAATAATTTTTTAAATTTTAAAGTAGCAAAAATGTGTACAGGCAAAGCCCAAAATACAGTTTTCTCTGATTTTGCAGTTTTAAGACTACAGAAAAATCAGCATAAACTGTGTATTATAGAAAAATACTTATATATAGTTGAGACATGATGACCTCACTAGTTCGAGGATATTTTGGATCTTCCAAAAACTAGGGGGGGATCTAGTTTCATGGGAAACTTCCTAGATTGTGCATAATCCAACTTTCTCCAATTTAAAAAAACCAGCATTCCTAAGGAATTGTGAAACTTGCTGATACACAGCGCATTTACTTCTGAAGTGTTAGTAATGCTGCTTTACACAACTTCACACAATGCTCCCCATTCCCTCCTGTAGGATTCCTTACCTGTCATTTCTGCAGCAGGTGCCAAGTTAGGCCAGTGTCCTAACCTCCTCTTCCAAAATAATCACAGCAGAATTTATTATCTTTATGGGGCTAAAATCTCTGAAGCCATAAGACTGTGCTGGGGGAAAAGGCAGGGCAAGCTGTGGTCGCACGGTCCTTATAAAGAGCAACAGCTCAAGACTCAAGGAGCTTTCATCTTTGAAGTGCTTCATATGAAAATGTAAAATTAAACAATACTAAACAATACGTACTTCTATACTGAAATGAAACCTAGCAAGGAAGCATTCAAATACCTAAGCACGTAATAAGGTTTTAATGTTAATTCATATGAAGTTCAATGAAGTCAAAGCTTTATTTAGATGACAGAATTGCAGAAGGGTTAATATTGGAAGGGACCTCTAGAGGTCATCTGGTCCAACCCACTGCTCAAGCAGGGCCACCCAGAGCCGATGCCCAGGACCATGTCCAGACGGCTTCTGGTATCTCCAAGGATGGAGACTCCACAACCTCCCTGGGCAACCTGTGCCAGTGCTCGGTCACCCTCACATTAAAAATGTGTTCCTTGATGTTCAGACAGAGCCTCCTGTGTTTCAGTTTGTGCCCACTGCCTCTGGTCCTGTCAAAAGATTTGGTAATTCATTATGCAGTTAAGTAATTTCCTTCCTGTGCTAACTCTGGTGGGTGACAATTTTTATCTCCAATTACTTTATGAAAAATACAGAACACCAACTTCTAGCTTCCACCATAATAAAGCCACATTTGGTAGAAAAAAAGAAAAGTCTTACATTAGATTTGAAATACACAGGAAATGGAATCTGTATTGCAAGACAAAGACAACAGAACAGCATTAATAAACTGCAGGGTATCCTGCAAAGACTATCACATATTGGTCCACTGACACAAAGACTTACCTGTTTACAAAAAAACTCACAAAGCAATGTTGAATAAAAGTACCATTTCTCATGAAAACTTGGGTTTTGTAGAGATGAAGGCATTTACATATCTATTTCAATATGGCATAACTAGTCCTTGCAACAAACCAAGCCTGCACTTGCCCAGTCTATGCAGATTACTACTCAGATCTGGGTTAAAAGTTGTGCATAACACCACCGACGAACCTGTGAAAATCTTTAAGGCAGAACATGTGGTGAATGCAACTGCATAAAACTGAACAGCAGATATTCTCTACTTGCTACTGGTATAGAAGCTTCATCCAGCAAGCTGGGACTCCAACCTGGCTTTTTGTACTTCACTTGCACATTTGGACATAATCCTGATGCTGCACTAAGTAAGGTTTATCTCAACTTTCTAGTACCATTTTACTTTCCTTATTTTAGTAGAAGTGGCTACTACCTGTAGGATAAAGTTATTTTTCCTACCCAAAGTGAAAAAACTTTCTAAGTAAATATCAAACACTAGAAAAAGCATTAAACCTCAGCTCTCATATACATAGAGCTAAGGAAGCACCTGCTAACATGTAATGAAGAGGACTGAAAAGCATGATATTAAGAATAACTTCAAGTTTGAATAACAGATTTAACTATTAGGCATCTCAAGTGTGTTTTACGAATACTATTAAAATTAACCCTTCCACCATCTACCCACCCTTAAAAGGCACTCCAGTTGGCTACAACTTTCTTCATTTGAGAACAACAAAGGCCTTAATGATGAAACCACATTTGCACAGGACTAAACAAAGACCAGATGGTAAGAAACAGGGAACTTCCTTTTGTTATCATCTTACATACAAAGGCAGTCAGTTGGCATCATATTCAAGACTAAAATATTTCAAATCAAAAAGACTGACTCTTGGCTACTGACTGTTTTTCATCACAGTTCAATCAGATTTCAAGATGCAAGCTCATACTATAATTCTCACATTAAAAATACGCATTTAAAAATAAGTTTTCAAAATCATGCCAGGTGACAAATCTGTAAATATCAACACATTAATGAGAAAATGGTTATGAACACAGACTAAAACATAAAAGTTGTTACTTCAGTTACCTGTTTATGACTTCGGATGTACACAAGGAAAAAACATCCATTCTAACACACTACAAGCATTATTTGCTATGTCTTGAAACTCCACATAAGCAAGTAACAGCTTCTCCAACGAAGTCCGCATTTCAAACCGAAGTTCTGCATACTGATGCATCGATTTCTTTGAAAGGTTAACAGAATATTTACCTGTCATCAGATTTTTCCACTACTTTTTACAGACCATCTTCAAAGAGCTCACAGTCTGGTTTCCCATTATGCTCAACCTTGTTCTTGCCTCCTTATAAATTTATTTCCATCTTATTTAACAACCTATTTCCGTTAACTTACTTTCATTCTGAGCTCTGCAAAATCTCACAACTGATCAACACCTGATTGCAGAGTATGCTCTGACAGGGTGTATTTACGCATGAATTCTGAGTCATTCTGGTTTACACCACACTGTGTAAACTAAAATAAATGCAGATACCCAAATATTTTAAAGATGACCCTTCAGCACCTAGAGGTAGAACCAGGTCTTCGCATCTTTATTACAAAACTCGGGAATCAGACCAAATCCAACAGATTCATTTTCTGTAACACACCTTGAATTATCAAACGATTTGTGTCATTGACAGTAACAGTGTAACCAGTTTGTATTTTTTTGAAATTTGTATATAATACTTGTTAAGTTTCTACTCAAGCTTGCTCAGGTCAATACCTCATTGAGAATACCATTTATAATGCAGGGAAGTGCGCTGCAGTGACTGAAAAGGTGTAAACTAAAGATGACTGTAGCTGGCAAGAGCAAATGTGGATTTAAGCGCTCCGTGACTATACCACCCTCAACCCCCAACTGCAGTAGCTGCCACCGTGTGACTAAAGTTTGCTAAGCAGGAGACAAAGACTTTGAAAAGCATCCTTGTAGCCATAAAGAAACTTCATTAACTGAGGCAGGTGAAGCAACTGCTGAAACAACTGAAGGCACTACCACATTCAAAGTCCTGGGCAGGCTATGACAGTCATGTAGCTGTACACATACCCCATCAGCAGACAAGCTACCTCAGGTGCTGAACGTTCAACTACTCAGATTTATCACTGGCAAGATAATTATGTTCTTCATAAACTTAAATCCCAATAGTCCTGTTCTTGTTTTGTCACGATCAAGGCAAGGACGACATTTTCCTGCAATAAGAGCAGGACCAGACTTGGACAGCGTTGGTTTTTAAGCAGGAGCTCTCTAAACTCATGACAGAAGTCCTCTATTGGAAGGATCGGTAAAAGTGTAAAGTTATACCTATTTGAACTTCAGCCCTTTCCCAGCACAATTTTGTCTTGTATATTTGGCCTTTCCCTACATGTCATTAATAAAGTTCCACCTCTGTTCCTTTAATGTAGACAAAACCTAAAAATATGAGAAAAAAGAGCCAACGCCCCAATAACATTACTCTTCTCCATATCTTAATGAAACTCAGACTTATTTTGTCCGTTAAAGCATATGTTTTATTTGCATGTTTACATTGAACTAGTATCATTTGTAGCAGAACTCCAAAACAACATGTAAGAATTTTAGATTAAGTTTATCAAGTCATATTTGGGGTTTTTAGTAGCTATAGTAGCTTCCAAATTCTTAGAAAAAAACCTGAAAGATGAGGTCAAACCCCATCTTCCATGCTTTTCCACATTACTATCTCCCCTGTCTGTAAATCCATGTAGAGCACTTATCTACTTTTACTTTTCCATATTAGTATTTCCATACACCTATGAGTTAAGAAAGGGTACCTATTTTTTTACGTTCTGATGTATTCTGTCAATTATTGTGTATTGATTTACACAAAAGAGAAACTTTAAAATTAAATTAATCCAGAACGAAGTCTTTCTCTTCCCTCTTAGGAAGAACCATAAATTCTTTTTAAAGACACAAAAGGTTAAGAATACATACATGATATTCATATACTAACAAAACACATACGGAGAGGTATATAATGACTTGCCAAATCATATAAGGAACTGTTTTTACTGTGCATCTGATACCCGATTCTTTCCTTTAACCCATTTCCATCAAGTTTAGTACTACAGCCCCCAAATTGAAGTTTTATACAGCTCATATCTTACACATCATCAGAGAAAGTTAAAGCCTTTTACAATAAAAGAAAACCCAGAATATAAAACAGGAAACAAATTCCTAAATGGAATGGATAGGGATATCCAGAGCGGGCCAGTGACAATCTTCAGAGATTAATGATTTGGCCCAATCCTATAGTTAGTATGTCACATTACGTCCTCACATCACTTCTAAAGCTTTGCAGAAGGTTGCAGAATTTTCACCACAATACTAAGTGAAGGTTAGGGTTGAGTCACAATATCCTCAGTGTCAGATCAGCGAAAGATTTAGAGCTCAAATACTTGATAAATACATAAGACCTCTAGTAAAATAAAGTTTTCCCACCTTCTTTAAAGATACACCATTCAGCTTCCTTGACACAGGGCAGTTTTGAAGATACCAGATTTTTAAACAATTTTGGGGTTTTTTTAAATTTTTTTAAAAAATAATAAGATTCTACATTACCAGTTTTCCCACCTGAGGCCTCAAGAATTAAGCAACATACAATAATTAATCCCTTACCCTCCCCTAAAAATCTAGATGAACACTTTCAAACCTGTGAGTACTTCTGTGACAACTACAGCAATAAAGCAGAAATGCAAATGCAGTACCAAGGTTCTGGGCACACAGTTTTAAAACCAGTATTTATTTCCCCAAAATATCAGTCACCTGGGAAATTCAGGTTTATGGTTAACTGGAATAAGAAAACGATATATGAAAGAATTCATTTCAAAGGTAGTCAGAATAATGCTCAAGATCAGCTTTTATCCAACTAGGCTTAAAGGCACAACATATCAGACTTCAGTAATGACCATCACTTGAATTATCCTATTTCTGATATTCATACTAACACACCACCATCTCCAGTAAAGTATATGTGCCTAATCTAACCAATTCTATTTTTAAGATGCTAACAATGAATTAATACTTGTAACTGGGTAAAATAAGACAAACTGTATTTCTCACTAAGTCTTTATAACAAACAGTTTCACACAATGGTCCCAATTCAAAGAGTAAAAAAATGCATGCCCAGTAACATAATACGACTCAAAATAAGAGCATCATTTCTCCACAGATTTGTACTTTCCCCCACCCTCAGTGGACTGGCTTACTCTCAATACGATTTTTAAAGTTTCACTTTAAAAATGATGAAACTCAAACTACTTTTTTTTTAATGTTTAATACAACTTGGGGAGTTACAGCACTATTCAGAACAAACATCAAGTCATTTGTGATTAATTTACTGTCTTGTACACATGCTTGTGATTAAAATCAGATTACCTATGGAAACTAAACTCAGATTTTTTTATCATCTTTAACATTAATACTAAAGTGGGCCATAAGCAGGAAAAAAACCTAGATGTAATCATGCATGAAAGTATACCAAGTGATTTTATTCTCCTGAGCCAGCTGTCATTTTAGAAACAGTAAGAGGCATCCAGGATTTCCATTTACTTCCCTAATAAACACATTCTCATGACTTGCTACTTTTTCCCCATATGCAATAGAAAAAAGCATATTTTGCACAAAACATGCAGAGTGAACACAAAACAGAAAGCAAGCTTAGCAATGAAAAACCCTCTTGAACAAGTTACATAATACTAAAATGCTCTAGTACCCCTCTTCTACAGACATTTGCATTCAGCAGTGTGAATAAAATATGAAGCTGTACACAACTGTGATGCAAGAATGATGCTGAACATGCATTAAGTGATATTACAAAAACTACACAAAGCATAACATGGCAACGATAAACTGGCACATATACCAAAATGGTTCTAAAAGCATAACCATCCCAACTGCCAAGATGACATAATTTTCACTTTTAAACCAGTAATTCAATATATGACAATTAATACATTTTCTTTCAAAACTTTGAATATTCAATTTTTGAAATTTAATAATTGCATTCTTCACACCCTAAGGCAGAAACTTTATTTGTATTATTTGGCACAGCTCTGGTTCTGAAAATGTCAGGTGTGGAACTGCTACTGATACAATGCTGGAAGTTCTAGAAGCGCAATGTTCCACATTGGAACAGAACTGAAGAAAACTACTGTTTCATTATTAAAGTTTTCCTTCTGTGCCTTCTGGAAAAGGCTTTTGATTTGAAGTTGATTAAAACTGGAGCTGCAGCTTACCTTTCACATGCTCTGTACCTTAAAGTGGAACATAATAAATGGAACAAGGCAGTGCTATTGTATCAAAGAATGAAGAATGTTAGCATTTTAAAAGACAGTATTTCCCATCTTTGTAATTGCAGTTTACATATTTTCTTCCAAGAAAAAGTACATGTGAATATTCTTGCTTCTCTAAGCAACTGTGTATATCATCTTTCCTGAAGAAATCATGAAGAACACTATTTTCCATATTTTACTGGCTTGCATGTAACCTTCTTGGCAACTGCAGAAAATGAACAGACAGATCAAGCTCACATATAATTTGTCTCGACATTTTAGTGTACTTTTTTTTTTTATTACTTCAAATACTTGCCCTCTTGGGCCAACTATCACTAAGAATTGTAAAACATAACCGTGCTATTCAGACATCTAAAGCCCATATTTCTTACCTATTTGTTCGAAGCTATGTATTCCTTAGAAGTACTGAAAAGTCATCCAAACTCACTTAAGAACATACATAAAAAACTACATTCTCTATATGGCATATAGATACAGCACAAACTAACCTATGTCCACACAGTAATTAAGAGTCTTGCTCTACTTCTCACTCCTTGCTGTTCTTTCCTTCCACAACGAAATGAGCGGAATTGAAAATTTTCACCAGATTTCTTTTACCCTGCTCACTCCATGGGCACAGAGGTGCAAGAGTGGCACAAAGCCAGCAGGAAGCAGGACCAAGCAGCAAGGAGGGCAAAGGGCTATTCATATCTGCAGCAATGCATGTAATGAATTATTATTTTAAATACACACACAAAGGCTTCAAATTTCCATTAGCATACAAATATTTAAAAAATTTGTAAGCAGCTTGAAAGACCACTTCCAGCTGGCAGTTCAAGGACTGCATTCAACTGCAATAGGTTTATGCAGGGTTTTTTCCTGCAATTTTACACTAGGTAAAAATATTTAAAGCTTAGTAACAGCACTGCAGAATAAATCCTTTTACAGCAAATGATGAACAGTAATGGAGCTTTTAAAAAAAAGAAACACATTAAAAATGCTCAAAACATCAAGAGCAAACAGCTGCAAAAAAGAATTACAATAAAGCCTTGTGGTTTTTACATCTTTTTAGATTTATTACATTTCCTCTTCCAACTTACTTAAGTATATGTGGTTATTTAAAGAGGGAAAACTTGTTTTGCTTGAGGGGGGTTAGGCACTGGGGTTTTTTGTTTTGTTTCTTTGGCAGGGGTGTTTTGTTTTGGTGTGCATTTTTTTCCTTTCAAATATTCAGTGACAATAAAATTACTTTCCCTTTCACATAAATAAAAAATTTATTACAGTGAAATTAAGGCAAAAATCTAATGAAAATATGTTAATCCTATCCCATAATTACTAACAAATATTCACTATTTTCCTTTGCACCATCTTCTGTTTGGTACTTCTCTGGCTGTGACATATAAGCGTAAGACTGGATTCTCACTGGTTTGATGAGAGGCTAAGAATCTTAAGATCAGCTGTTTCATACTTACGACATGAGGTGTGTACGCTGTATACAGTTGCTGTATTCAGCCACAAAAATCAAGTCCTACAGAACAATTTCATAACAACAATATAGAAGAAATACAGCCAACTACAGTGACCCCACCCTACATTCCATTAATATTGAAACTTTTTTGAACATTAATTCATTTCAGTTTTTCTGATATTCCTTGGCCATCTGGACAATACTAAACTCAAAGTTTAAAGAAATCCAAGACATTAATGTAACTGGTATTTCCATCTTTCGCATTAAAAATTAGTTTGTGGTTTTCATGTATAACAAGCTTTAAAGTTATTTTTGTGAGTCTGCTGTAGATAGAAAATTAAACCAGATTTCTCCAATTGTTATTAAGTTACTTTATCCCCCCTCCCCCATCTTTTTTTCGATTTACATATAGGACCCTTCACACTTACTCCTGTTCAAGGTTCTATGCAATTTCTTTTAACTGAAAAATTAAAGGCAAGAACAGTATCTTTATTCTCACTGCACTTCTTTCAAGTCAAGCACTTAACGTCCCACATACAGTTAGCATGTAAATTCAATCAAATTACACAGCTATGCTTTACTCTACAGAAATTAAGATACACAAGAACACTAGTAAAAATAGGAACAACACAAGCTCTAGACAAACCATTTACCAAAACAAATGGAAAAACCTTATCAATACATGTATGCAGTAACACCATTAAATTCCTTTTGAATCTCATACCTCTTATTATGAGCATTTTGCCCTCTCTTTCAGGGACTACACATAAATAAGTAAGTTTTCACCCACATTTACAAAGATTTTTTTTTTCTTTTAATGGGATTTGGGTATAAAATAATCATTATATGAAAGCAGTTTTTTAAAACAGTTTTAGCTTTAAGTATGCTGTGCTTATCTCTGAACTTAAAACTCTTCTGAATAGTTCCTTCAATTAGGAAAAAATGGATGCTGTTCTAAACTGCTTTTCTGAAGAAACCCATCTCTTACTGCTTTTAGAAGTCAGGCTGAGGTCATCAACATGAATACCTCCAAATTTAAATTACATTAATTTTCACAATAGCTTAAGGAAGTTCAAGATGGAAAAGACCTATTAAATCTATCCCACTGAAAATAAACACATTGAGGGCTTGTTTCCATGCATTTAATATCAACAGTATTGTTTTCATGAAAATTTCATGTTCAGTTTATCTATTCTACAACTTACATTTTAGACATAGATAACTTAATTTTGATAAAACTTCAATGTTTCATGGATTACTGTGAAAACAAACCTGAAATGCCTACAGCTATGATTTTTAGAATATTTTATGGGAAAAACACCAAAACTATTAACAAAACAGATTTCTTCCTAACAGCAAAGCAACCAAATTGGCAAGACCACCTATGAAGACTAAGAATATTTCATGGTATATCCCAAAAGGCAAGAAAAAGCCAATCCAATGGGAAAAATTATACCTGACATTAAGTATTTCAAGTTTTTAATCAATCCTTCTATTAAGTTCTCAAATTTCTTTGAATGGATTCTTAAGAAAGCAAGCAAACCCTTTTGGGATGATACAGTCCAACGTTTGCCACTAAACTAGCACTGAACAGCCAATAACCTAAAGGATTAATGTCCAACTTCTGTATTTTCCATAGGCCACACTCACTCACTCCTCACTCTTCAAGAATCAGGGAAGTTAAGACTGATACAAGCTACCAAGAGATGCTGGATGCAGATTTTGTAAAACCACCTATGGATACGCACCAATTGAAGTTTCAGGAATGGGTTTAGGAACCAATTCACATTTGTGGTCCAATGTAAAATGAGCCGATCAGTTGCGACCCAGCTTTGCCTGCCATTTTAATAATTCAATTACAGTTTATTTTGACTTGTCTTCACTGAGAAGGGAAGAATTATGATCCATCTTCTTATACAAAAGTTTATATATAAAGAAGTATGCAAAAAATTAGTTTCCACAACATGCTTAAGCAAAATCAGCTTCATGCCAGAGCACACCGCTCAATTGCTGAACATCTCACCTCAAAGCATGTTCTCCATTCAAAAGGCCTAAGGGGTTATGTTTGTTCACTTGAGAATCTTCCTTTAGATTAGTTATTTCAACACTTTTGAGCCAAGTTATCTGAAGGCAGATTGTGACCATTTAACAATCAGTACTTCATAAAAGTCAATGCATTTGTATTTAGTACCTTTCAAAAGAATTTGTAATTACAGATTGTTCCATTTTTCAAGTTAAAAAAATCTGAAATCAAAAGCGGAAAAGGGGAAAAATAAGTTTGGTATAACATTTTAAAATATGACAGTGTACTTTAGATCAGAATGCTCCTCGAAGAATGCATATTATAAAATCTTATTGGATTATGGCTAAAATTAATTTAACATTTAGTTCATATTGTCTTCTTGCCATCTATTTTAACGTTTTGTTCTAATAAGAGTCTCTAGTTTATCGTACCTTTATGTCCAACTGGAAAAAATAGATCTGGAGAATAAATAAAGCAACTTAAGGTCATGAATTTTCTAAGTAGTCCATAGTAATTTGTATTTTTCTTGGGAAATAAATACAGTTAAGTATATCTGAATCACCACCAAGTTTCCCAAGATAGCATTGTGCTTTATCTAATGAGTACACTGGACAGAACTACAAAGAAATTAACTCACAAACAAAATTAATTATTTTTCAAGTGCCCAACGCCTCCCCTTCAAATGACTGAGGTGATAACTGCAAATGCAGTTAGACATGCTGAATTCTAGTGGTGTTTTGTGGTGTGTGGAATAGTAAAGCTTTGCTATCTTTAAGTATTAAAACTGTATCTCATGAAAATTAAGCAGTTTAGACTGAAATTTCAGGAATAATGTAAAAACTCAGCAAGTACAACCAGAAGTGCATTGTAGTTGTCATTTTCATCTCTTTTCCAAGCTTTTTTGTTTTACCACAGCATATAGCAGAAAGAGTCAGGACTTCACTGTGCTTTCTAGCCAGACAGACCAAAGATGGTTAAAAACTGAAGTACATGTGTACACAGAAAAAATGATAAACTGATTAGCCAGATGAGGAACAAAAAAAATTAATCACCTCCAGCACATGGGCAGTATCTTCGAGCAAAAACACTGCTTGGCTGCATCTACATACCATTTTTAGGAAACAAATTGGGACCATTCCTTTTCTAACAAAATAATGTATTTATTGTATAACTAGAGTCAGTTACTACCACATATGGCAAAACAAAAATCACTGCCTTTACAGTTGAGCTGTATACAATCAACACGCCCAGGGAGCCCTAAGAAAGTTTTTATTAAGAGCAGAATTTGGCAGCCTGTCATAATCTACAAAAGGAATTCTTCAAGAAATCTTTAAAGTGTGCCCAAATTCAACATTTCAGTATTTATTTTTCAGGACTTAAAGGCTTGGTTCATGGGTATTTAAAAAGAGATTAGATTTTCCGCAATAAGGACAGCAGATAATCCACTGCTACCATGCAGCAGAGCCATCCAAGTCAGAGTTTTATAGGAAGGGTAGATCACAAGCGTAGAATGAAAATCACTAATATTAATTAAAAACTACAATAACTTTCAAATACATACACACCTCTGCTTGCTAGCAAAAATGCAGTGCAACAAACACGCACTTAAAACAGCATGAGGCTGGCAAGGAAAGAATGAAGTACTTTTTGCAGATTTGGTGTACTTAATGTACTTCTGAAACATTCTCAGATACTACAAGGATGAGGGTGTATCTATCTAAACAAATATACAGGAGTTAGCCAAGAGGCCTGAATGACACTGCCTTTCCTTTGAAAAACTGAAGACACCTCTTGAATCTAGTTCAAGTTATATTTAAAACATGTTCCCCTTACAGCTTTACAGTTTAGAATTAGCAAGTCACACTAGTACTTTCTCAATCCCCATAAAAACCACCATGGACAAGGGCAGAAAAGATGAAACAAAAGTAATCTAATATTTAGACACTTTACTAGACACCGATGTAAGGTGCATTTTCAACTGAACACAGTACACCAAAGCAGAGAGCTTAAGCAGTTGCTATATGCAAACGCTAGTTCACACCTAGCTAAAAAACCAGCAATTTTCCCAAATCTTTGAGTTTTAGGAATAGTGTGCTAAGTAAACCAGCTGCAGGGGTGTTTGTTTTTTTTTTTAAGAATGAGTACTATAACACTATACATATATCAACTAGGGAAAAGAGTATTTCAGACTTTAAACCTAACTCACTATTGCATTACAAACTATAAAGTGTGGCATGTATCTTAAGTTGAGCAAAAAAGGGCAACATTAAAGACAGTCTAGAGGAAAATGCTTAGCAGTTACAGATGCCACAAGTGAGGACCTACACATGCGATAGCTCCTGAATTACATGAAAACAATCTATATCTTAAGCCATAAGATTGGCAATTTAAATAACAGCGTACTTCCAAAAATGCCAGCACTGCCACAATTTCCCTGTTACCCATTTGCTCACAATTCAATTCACCAAGACCATCACTACTATATTAAGAAGTAACACATATGTGCTCCTCTGCTGCTTGCGTCTCATGCTTTCGGCTATGTACATACCATTTCAACATAATTAGGGCACCATGTTATCTCAAACCAGTCTTTAATCAATTTAGTATCACTATTCATGCAGATAAATTCTAGTAATTTCTATTTCTGAAAACATGAGCGAACTGATAAAGACAGAGCAGTAATATTTTACAAGCATTTTGCACAGGAAAAAAAGCAACAGTAACCAAAAATATCCCTACTTTCTTGCCATTACAGGAATAGAACCAATAGGTCTTTTCCATCATCTTCCATGACTGACAAAATCTGAATCATAATAAGCTTCCTAATAGCTTTATCATCAGTTTTATCTTAAGACTCAATCAACAAATCTAGCCCAAGTTGTGTTGGAAATGGGTATTTTTCAAATTCATCATTCTGTAAAACATTTATCAAGAATACTCATGTGCAATCCTTCTAAGTGCATATTACTCTACTATGTGAACAATTATTTTAACTGGGAAACATGTATTTGCCTCCTAATTAAACAGTTAAATCACTGATAACAGACTTGTTTCCATTCAAAACAACCATTGGGGGAAATGTATACTTATGATGATGCACTACACAGTGGAAGGCTTTAAACCAACTTGCGCAAATGTCTCCCTTCCTTGCAATGGCAAGATACTTCAAAGATCAGTAGAACACAAAGATGTCACAACAATTTTTCTTCTGTAGAAGTATAGTTTAAATAAATTCATTCATACTGTTATGAATAAAGCATACATACAGATTCCTTTTCCAAAGCTATTGGAGTCATGTGTCCCCCGTCCCCCCCCCAAGCCGAGTGACAGCCACCACCAGC
>JAVJGG010000027.1:8321222-8350294 GCA_035590195.1 Aviceda cuculoides | reverse complement strand
TTTGGCTATATAGATTAAGACCTAAAACAGAAAACATGCATCTAAGCACTTATAGGTCAGTATTTATGCAAGCACTTAAAAATAGAACCCCACATAATGAAATTTAAAGCATGAACTCAACATAACATAAACCATTAAAAGCATAGATATATGGTACAATCAGATCTTGAAATAACTCATCATTTGTCTGTTGAGGATAGTTATGCTTTCAGAAGAAATTCCTTCCATAGAGATCTACATTAACTGGCCAGTTATTCAGAGTTCAACAAGAACATTCAATACTTGCACTTTATTTATATGCCCAAATCAGAGAAGAATTCTTCTGAAAGTCTAACTCAAGTAACAGTAGTAGAGCTCAAGAGTTCTAAAGTTTGCTAATTCCTATATCTATTATTTAAAAACAGCATTATATAGATAAAAATATTTACAACCATGATCTAAGTTGCATATAAGTGCATTGTTTAAAACTTGACATTGAATAAGAAAAAAGTTACTTCAACAGTTGCATAATCATCTACTACTGCCCCAAAGTACCTTAAAATCTGAAGCACTGCTTAAAAATTGTTTAAAATTACCTTTAACTCATGCGAGCTTGTTAGCAATGGATATGAATTTCAACAAATAGCTTATCACATACTTCTGATAATTTTTACCATTTGACTTTTGGTCAAAGAGTCAGGTCCCCCTTCCAACAAGGACCCCTCCCTCCAGCTAACGAGAAAACTGCAGTAATTAACTACCTACAATAAAGTATGGGAGGGAAAAAGCTGTTTTAAAAATGTTATGTTCAAAGCTAATCTATGTTTCAAAAGACTGCAATGGAACAAAAAGAAGACTGCTCTAACTTTCCCTTAAAAGACTTCAGAAAAACATCCAAGTTAAAAAATGAAAACTGTATTTCTGGTCTATAAAGCATATTCTCCATTTGCCTCAGTGGAAACTGAAATCATCTCTTACAGTGTTTTAGTAGACAGCCCTCAAAGCATCTTTAAAGTGTCTTTCCAACACAGGAAAAATACCATAAGGCTATGCATTTCTGTAGGGGTCTGGCCCCCAAATTAAAAACCTTAAAAGTCTAAAATGAAAAAAAAGGGGGGGGAAAAAGTGCATCTAATTTGTCCTTCAGTAGCATGCAGAAAAAAAAATGGAAGAAAAAAAAATTTTTTTAAACATGCGTTTTGCAGTGTCATTATATTCCCTAAATTTCCATACCTGGAATGACTTTTTGTAGAAAAACAACAATTTAAGATAGATACCATGATTTATGAAACCATATTCTTTTCCTTATACCTCTTTTCTAGTGTCTGTATAATCACAAGAAAATGTTCCAGAGGTGACCAGTAACAAAGTGGTCTCCAGCAAAAGCAACTCTGAAAACAGTATTTTGTGAAAAGCATCTGCCCTGCTTTGTGAGAAATTATACAACTGATAAAATCAGCTGGCCTGTACGATGTGAAGCGAGATCCTCTCCTCTAACTGGTAAAGACCAGACTCATCATGTATTTTGTGCTCAAGAAAAAAAATCTCATTCTCCTCTAAGGAACAAAGGATTTTGTCCAAACTTCATTATATAGATTGCTCAATCACATATGGATACCATTGAGAAAACATACATAAAACAATACACCTACAAAATGCTTCTGTGTTACAGTAAAACTAAAATGGAATCCCTGTTTAAACTGTATAAGCCTTTTTATCACACCTCCACTAGAACATCCCAAATATCTATTTACAGAATAATACTGAAAAATATGTAAAAATCAGATTAAAAATTATATAGTTGTTTCTCTACATAAGACATTACAGCTAGGAAAAGTGACTGGCTATGAGAACAGAGAAAAAAATGGCTAGTGTTTTAACTGCATCCCAATGGCATATCTGGTCTTGACAAAAAATTCCGGATGTATACAAGACATTCCTTACTACCCTTTGGAACTGGGCAATATTATTTTTCCTGTATTGATATGACAGTTATCCCTAACAGCTGTTGGCATACTTATTTTTTAAGTGGAGTAATTACTGTCATAATCTCATGCTTTCAACAGTGTTAGAAAGGAAATATAAAAAACACTAAAGTCACTTTTAAAAATTAAATAGTTTACACAAAGATATCTTCACACTACATAGCTTCCAACATCTAACTGTTCATCAAAAACCCCAACAAACTAACACAGAATTTAGTTTCACAAAAGAAAAAACAGCAAATGCCTAAATCTACACATTACTCTGGTATGTTGTTCCTTCTTCACTTCACAGAAGTGATTTCTTTCTGTCAGTGAGTTTTTCAAGACAGGTCATACATGCAAAGTTTTGCCACAAGTGCTGTACATTCTAACCTCAATTTAAAGTCTGGTTACTGATCAAAGAATTCACCCCATTACTAAGGGAAGTAGGATTTTCATAGTAATATTAAATTAAGATTTCCCTTCTGTGCTGTAAATTATTTGGATGAACAAGTTTTATCTATTTTTAACAGATTCAAATCATGTAACATGTTCTTACTCAGTGTGAAAATATCTTTGGCAACAAAAATGGACCATGAGGCATGACAGCTATTCAAAGTAATTAAATTTGTGATACGTTACCACTGTTCCATTATCTGGCATCATTGGTGTTCCCATATTTGCAGCTCCTTCTGGTCCCATGGAAGGACCAGGACCCATTGCAGGGCCAGGTAAAGTTCCTCTGTTGTTCATATTCATACCGATCATTGGAGGAGGGCCTTGGTTACCAGCAGGTGCTGGGCTAAACGCATCTATGCAAAACAATCTATACTTAGAGCTGTCCTATCTGAATTTTACAAGAATAAACAAACAGTTTACAATATTTAAAAAGCCAAATGTACGAGACTTCCAATACTTGAAATAAATAAAAAAAAATATTCTTTGAGACTGTACATTTATCTCAATCATCTGCTTTTAAACAGATTTTCATTAATCCCTATTATTTTGCATTACATAATCTTCCTCATGTATTTGAAAATCCTGAAATTTACAGCTAAATATAGCTGTACGGTCTCTGTACAGGAACTGAAGTGTTCATATAGCATATATATACAGTATACACACCACAACTTAGCAAAAATCTCAAGTGATTTTGCAGTAACTGGCAGCTAAAAGGCAACTTGGCTCTTTAGGGATCATAACATATTAAATATACATTTGCAAGAACTGTTCTACCAGTATTATGTTAACTGTATATAATGTTACAGTATATTAGTCTAACATCTAAATGCAATACCAAAGATGGTGCTCAACCTTACAATAAATTATTTGTAATATGGCATAAATAAATCTTCCATTTAAATGTAATTTATTATAGTAAAAGTACTAGAAAACTGAGGGAAGTTTTGTTAGAATTGAAAGTGACAGAAGTCTCCTCCAAAATTCTGACTCACAGTAGGAGGTAGAAGAAAAGCTTTAAAACTTCTTTTGAGGAGATCATTTAGCTATAATGTTGTGATAGGAAACACCACTCTGCCAGCACCCACTAACACAATCAACAGGTAGGTAAAATTACCTTCATAACACTTTCTCATGTTATAAAAAAGTCTGGTTATATTTATCATTTACATTTGCTATTATGAAATATCATCAATTTTTAAGACTGGTGGTGATGCGTTCCCCCCCCCCAACAATAACCCACCCTTTTCAGCCAGAAGTGTGCATCCAAAATCTGATCATGGAAGACGACATACCTTTGGAATCTAGCCTCTGTTTTAAGTCATGACAACATACAAGAATATAAAGAAATCTGACATGTTGCTACACTAATAAACTTGTTATTTCAAAAATCAACCTCTCACCTTTCATCACAACTGTAACTTCTTTAATAATGAATACATAAATGTACATCATTTTAAGCAGGCCATTTAGCACAGATACAGTAATATCACTATCTGCAGGTATGCAAAATTGCATCTTTATTACCTGCCCTGAGTATACATATCACAGCAGCCAGTGAAACCACTGCATGCAACATACTCTGCAGAAATTGCAGACCTGGGCTTGATCATATACATTATGCCAACTGCAAGCTCCTTAGCAAAAACAATCCATGCAACACAGTAGCACATGTAAAGTGCTAAACAAGTTTCTTAGAAGCAACAGAGAAAAATCCTGTAATTTTGAAAAGCAGAACTCATTTGAGATTAATGAGAAACTCCAAGACCTCTCCCTGTGACACTAAGCCAAAACAAAGGTATGTGCAAGTCGGATGCTTCTTACTGACCCACAAGCATGATCAGTTCATGTAGCAGGTATAATACTGTGCTACAATTCAAGAGGATTACAGTTGAACATTCCCTAAAACTGTTTTTTAGAGTCATCCATTCAGTGACTAAATATGGAATGAAAAGGGGAAGTCTGAACTGCCAATATAAGGAGAAACCTTTATCTTCAGAGGCTAGAAGTACCCTGCAGGGACTATCAAGATGGCAGCGCTTACTACTGGTGGTAGTGCCATTAACTAAAAGCAGTCAGTGCTCAATTATCCATTACCAGCTTGCTTACCAGCCCAATTAAATTTAGCCAGCTGGCCATACACAGGTAGTGTTCACTTATCTTTCAACTGCAACAAAGTTCCTATCCTCTATATCACACAAATGCACGCGTGCTGCTTGCAGGGTGATGTACAGTGACCTATACTATCAAACCTCTGTATCACTAAGCCAGTTTCAGGCAGAGTCAGCTCTGACAGGACGACACCTAGGGAGTGTAATGCAAGGGGAGAGGGGGGCCCTGCACAGTTTTAGCAACAGGCCACTATGGCATTTTAGCTGTACCTCAGAGGTCCTCCTAGCTCCAAAGCAGACCCTAAGAACTAACCACTTGATTGCCTGTTCTTTTTGGTGGGACACTGATGTTAGCAGTTAATTCACTGGACGAGGTTCAGTAACAGATGGAAAGCAGTCATCAATGTTCATGCCACAATGCACAGACACTAAAAAAAGGTCTTTTTCTGCAATCCAGAGGGCTGAAAAAGTACACTCTAAGTATCTGAACTGCACATGCCAAGGTCTGGCACAGCTGGCAACAAGCTATAGTCAATAATCCTCATCAATGCAGAGATAGTTCCCCAAAAAGTCTTTTCTTTTTCTATATTAAAAAGCTTATCAGCTGCACTTAGCATTACAGATCCAGTTATGCGCTATGATGAGGCATACAGATTCTCTCAGAACTTGTTTACTGCAGAAAATGGAAAAATGAGTGGTTCTGCACAAGGTAGCCCAACACTAAATCCATCACAAAGGTACCTTGCTTTCTAGTAAGGCTATCATACGGGTATTCCCATAACTGAAGATACTCCAGCTTTCCATTGTCCCACATGATGAAAAGTCGCAAATGGCACAGGTAAAGGCCAGTTAAAGTTACAATTCCAACAGAAATGTTGAGAAAGGTTTATTATTTAAAAGTCTACTGCAGGTTTTTGGGGATGGGTTTTTGTTGTAGGGGTGGGATTGTTAATGTGCTGGAGGAAAAAAAAAAAAAAAACCAACAAAAACCAACCACCAAAAAAACCTCTATAGTGAGCTAACCTAAAATCCAGATACTGTGAAAATAAACACTATCTTTACCTATTCACTATAGATATTTTTCAGTTTTTACAATATTAGTTCTCTGTTACTGTACCTTCTTTTGCAACTACACATTTATTTCTAAAAGCATTTGTACGAAGTTTAAAATCAAGTCACAGCACAAAGCTTACAAAGCAAGACTATGATGAACATCACTGTTAAGTGTTAAAACCTGACAAGAAAAGGGCTGTGAACTGATTGCTATAAATACACATTTAAAGTCTGTACATAAAAAGTATACCTTGTGGATATGGACAACCAGCACAGTATCAATATTTACAAAGTCTCCTAAGTAACAGAAATTTTCAAGTAGACTGCAATAATATGCAAAAGTAAAACTATAAAATAAAAAAATTCAGTCAATTTATGCTTCAGCTTATTACTTGTAGGTAACTTCACAATGTCTTCCTTTAGAATTATTTTTTAAGCTCTTCATCTTCAATGAAAGAAAAAGCTTATTTCTGTTTTGCAGCTATAAATGTGTCTCAATGAATGAATGCAAGGAAACAGTGAATAATGTATTTTAAAATCTGGACCAAGCAGATTCATGAGTCTACAAATTCTCATTACTCAAAAGGTCAAGTGACAAAGTTTACTTAAGTTTTGTGTGTACTTTCAAATTTAAAATACAAAAAAATAGTATTAACTTTTCTTTACATTATCTTCTTAATTCATTTTAAACTAACATCAGGAAGCTTCCATGAGATATATATTGACATTTAATACAGTTCAGTAAGTTTTGGTTTTTTAAAGAAATATCCTAAGTTCCAGTCTTGTTTAAAAGCAGATATTCTGGATAAGTAAGATTCCAAACTGTTTCAAGTCTGCATATACGAAGCAAGCACTAATTATTAAGAACATACTTTTCTAGATTTCACAGTAACAGCTTTTAGCAGTGACAACATTTTAAGTCACAAAAGTGAACTGAGAATATTTGCAATTAGACTTACAATAAATGAGTAAATACCAACCACATTATTCATTTATCTTGTCAGATACATCGACAAGAACTTACCAATTTTAAGCTCTACATCATTTCACTGCATGCAGTTACAGTCCCAACTTCTCTGAATAGGTAGTCCCTCCAACAAAAGAATGCCAAATACTTTCCGAGTAGAAAATTCCTCTTTTGTATCAGATAACTTCTAGATCATTACCTTTCCCTGCCTCTTTGTTTCTCTTAACTTGCACATCATATTTTTCTCCCACAGGTAGTCAAAACAATAAAATCAAGATACACCTTGGGGAAAAAAACAGCTGTTCGGAAGCAGAATATGTGACTTTTTTTACTTCCTAATACTGTTTACTCCTTTTTACCAGTAGTTGTCACTAATCAATAGTGCTTGAGTAATATGTACAGTCCCAAAGAAAAAGAAATTTTACATTACAGAAGCCTTTTTCCTTCAGATCCCTACCTCCCATGTTTATTGCTCCACGAGGACCCATATCACCCATTCTCATTTCCTGTTCTCTCTGAAAGTAAACATAGTTTTCATGGTCAACCTATCATTCTTAGAACTTGAAACATTCCCATTTACTCCATGAAAATAAAAATTTTCAGGTTTCAAAACTTTCCATTGATTACAAAAATGTAGAAGGAATAAAGTTAACTATACTCCCCTGTTTTTGTAAAATCAAATCGGAGTAAGTTCAATATAGCAATGCTGTACATTTTTTGCATCATGCTAAAGGTTAAATATCACAAATTTCATTTATCAGATGAAGCAGTCTAAAGCTCCCAAATAGTTATGTCATCAACTGCAAATGAATCCATCTTCACGCAGTGTTTTTCATTAATAAGAAGTATATTTACATTTTAACTGTAAATAAAGAGGTCTTATTACAGTATTGCCTAAAGGCCGTGGTTCAGTAATAGTCAATCTGGCTTCACAACTCTAAAATGCTTGTGTTGACTGGAAACCAAGCTCTGATGTGTTATATTATGGTATATAAACTCAATCTGCCAGTTCATCTTTGTTCAAATAGTTTTAACTTAACTTGGTGGTTGTACATGTTTTGATAAATTATATCACACTACTGATATGCTAGTTCAGATACTGACCATCCTTTTGAAACCAGCATAAAAATCTGGTATCAACATTAGTATAAATGCATGTTATACAGCTTAACAGACAAATAACATGCCAAATTGATCCAGATTCAACTGATGCTCAGTCATCCCACAGCAAAAGAGTTCTGACATTACTGATCATGAACCACGGCCTGCTGTGAAACAATACTCAAAAGATAGTACCCAGCGTGGCAAAAATCATCACTTACAGGAAAACAAAGTACACCTATCACAGATAATTCCAAGGGATTTCAGTATTAGTTTACATCAAAAGGATGAAATAGAAACAAATTCACAGTTCAAAATGAAAACTAATGAAACATACCAAAAATTCTCATGCATTTTCTGCAAGAATGTTAATGTATATTCCACTCTCAAGTGAACACACACGTACTGAGAATAAGCATATACAAAAAAAATTTACCTGATTCTGAAAAACATCCCACTTATGATTTAAAAGTATAAGTTCAGATGCACTTTGAAAACAATTCCATATACTAGGCAACTGAATCAGTCTTGCTACAAGCAACCTTTAAATGGAAATATTAATCAAATGAAAATACATTCATAGTATTTTTACAGGTTCACGTAATACTTTTCCTTCAGTCATGTTTGTGATGCCAAACATAAGTCTTCTATCTTCACACACCTAAAGCAGCAGACACCAATATCTGACAGAACAGAGTAAATAGTTTTGTAAAAATATCCTGGTATGGGAAACTGTCATAAGATACATGACAAAAGGCTCTCTGGTCAATACCTTTGTTTCTGCTAACTAATATTAACCCAGAAAATGTACTTAACATAAGAAGATTATACACTATTTTCAAAAGAATATGGCTTAGTGTGGAGAAGAAAGGTAAGGCCTCATAACTAAGAGACACAGGCAGGTTTAAAGGTCCAGCTATGAAAGGCCATTGGTGAACACTAAGAAGGACCTCTTCTTCTGACCCTAGAACACCTGTTAAAACTTTGTAACAAAACATGCAACTACTTTGTCAGATCTTTCACAGTAATGTCAGCTGACATTTTAAGTCAAATCAGCAGCCCTATTAGGATAATCATATCAACAAACTGAAACAAATGACTTAGTCACAAAATCAGCATACAACCTTGTTGATATTAGTCTGCTTTTACACTGCAACCCTGACATGAAGCAGAAGGAAAAGTGGTGTATTATTCCTAATGTCAATCCCTACCCCAACATGGCAGAAAAACACCGTGGCTATCACTTTACATTAATAAGACTGCATGCACACATGTGTGCATATATACATGTATGAAAGCAGGACATGCCACAAACAGCTGTGAGAGACTCTTCAGCTACAAAGGAAAGTAGCAGATTTTGAATTACTGCACATAACTTACTTGATGCATCTCAGGTTCAACTGCAAGTTGGTGGTTTTGGTTTTTTTAATGTGAAATGTGCCATATAAGGCAGGGCCGAGTGCAATACCAGCTAGATAAGGATGTTAAGTACAGAGCTATAAAGCTGTACAAGTTACTAGAACTTAACTTGTTTTCTTTGCAAAGGATAGAAGCATTGGCAAGCTGTAAGATACACTTTTTTTAAAAAACACACTACACTTCCTCCTAGCTATAAACCAGTTTTTTCTCAGCTTGAAATGCTACCAGTCTTCAGTTAACAGTAAGTACAACAAAAGAGGGGGTAGAACCCATAATTTTTACTTGGTTTTAGTCTAGTCTAACCTTTGTAACAAAACCCATGAAGTAATTATTTGCAATTTTGTAGCTTTAACTTTGGTGTTGAATTATTACCATATAAAAAAAACATTTTCAGCATGGGGCAATTCTTCTATACTGTTAACATGAAATTTGCAAATTTAAGATAAAACTCCTGTCAGAGAAAATACTCTATTTCAAATATTAACTGACAGCATATATCATTAACGGAATTAAATGCTTGACATATTAACTATAAAAACATGTACTTAGATAATTTGCCAAAGCCTGTATTTGCAGGAGTCCAGATGAAAACAACAATTCAGACCTATCCCACACAAATTGCATCCTAGACAGCTATTTACTACGTGAGCATAAACAAGTTATTGCAGGTTAAATTAGGTCAACTATTCCACAGTTGTTGCCCAAAATATGACAGAGAAAGGAATACCAACAGGCAATTATGACAGAGTAGCCGAACCAGTGCTGGCTGAAATTCCAGCCCACCCAAGAGCTTCATTCTTGGATACTCAAGCTCTTTACAGAACATAACAATAATAACGTTATCTTCTCCGAGCTTCTTTTCCTCACTACGCAACTGCCATTCTTCTGCTGAGTAGCAGCCTGCTTCAGCCCCTTCCCTGAAGCCACCCATAACTACCCATAACAGGGAGTTAAAATTGAGCAGCAAGACAGGAGGGCTAAACTTTTACTAGAGAAATATGTAGGAAAGCAATTAAGAACCTCTGAAGTCACCTGGGTACCTGGGAAAACAACTTAAACTGGAAGAGAACAAGAAAAATGGATGATATGCAATTATAGGGGGAAAAGAAAGCCTTAAGACAAAGAACGTGCAGTAAAGTGTAATTTAACCTTTGGGAAGATTAAAAAAAAAAACAACAACAAAAAAAAACAAAGGGAAGCAAACAAAGAATGATATCCTATTGTAAAAAGATAATTGTTTATACACAACTCACAAGAAAAGATTTCCAAATTACTTCTGTTGCAGGATTCTTGTAAAATACTTCAGAACTCACTAATGCTTTTAGAAAAACTGCTATGATGCAACTATAGCACTATATTTGCTAGTTACTTCAGATAAAAGCATTATAATTTGTATTTCCTCAGAATTCCACTCATTTTCATGTCAACTGTAAAAAGTAGATCAAAAATATTGAATACACTCAGTTTTCAGATTACATATATACTGTACATTTAATATAGTACAGATTCTCCCCTTTTTACAAGTATTAGCAATTATTTCTTGAGCATTTGAGGTGTATCATGCACAACATTCTTACATCTCAATCACCACTGATACCAGGAGTCTAACTATACAGAGAACTGCCAAGATGATTCTTTTGTTTTTAAAATGATTAGGATATTTTTAAATTCACTCTATGAAACCATGAAACTAACTGTTTTCAAAAGACACACAAGAACTGATACAGGAGAATGTATCAGATGGAATTCCCTTCTCACACTGAAAATAAAAATACAAGTAGTAATAAAACTGTTGGGTTTTTTTAACTGACAAACCAACACTACCTTCTTCCCCTGGAAACAGGTCTTGCAATTGCAGCAGCCCAAAGAAAATTAAAAAACTTGTCTCCAACTGATGCAATATTCATGGTAACAAAACTGACCAAAAAAATTATGGTATGGAATAAATACAGCATGGAATATTTTAGAACAACAAAAAGCAAGATATCAACAGAAATATTACGACAAGAGAACATACAGTTTTCTTCAAGTTTCTGTGGCCAGGAGATGCACTTCCTAATTAACAAAGGACTATTCACTCACCTTTCAGCTAAGGAATGGTGACCACAGTAACACTAAGACACAGCATCAAAAAAATGCCTTATCAAACAAAGAACACTCCATAAATTTGCACATTAAAATCAGTAACTTAATTAGCACTTTAAGTTGTGTGTGTAGAGCAAAATGTAATTCACAGTGCTTTTGATTCTCACCTGTTTTCATTAACATGAAAACTGAATTCTATTCTCTAGCAGACTTCATATTTGTCAAAACAGGTATGACATTTCTGTACCTCTTACTAGAATTCATTATTCTAGAGTGGTTTATGTCATTCAGTTCTTCCTAGAGAAGAAAAATTATTTCCAAATGTCTCTCCAGGAGGCATAACACCCTTAAACGTTACTCAAAATTGTAATTTACTGAAAGATGCCTATGTTTTAAAGACATAAATCATGCAAGTGGTTAAAATTGCTAGTTTGGCAGTCAAAACTAGAATCTGGGGGACACTTTCGATGGTGCGTTATTTGTCTTTTCCTCAGATTATTCTACTATTTCACTCCAATGACTAGCTCACTGAAGTTAAGCTGCCAGCAAGAAGTAATAAAAGCCTTCCCTTCCACCCATCCCTCGTCACCTTTCCATCTTTGGTTTATCCATCAATTAAGAACCAAAAGTTTCAATATGTAAAAATAGTTCATTTTATTCCATCACATGCAGTAATAGTAAATAATTTTAAATGAAAAATACTGATTGTCATTTAAAATCCAAGATTTCTGTGTGTTCCTGAGCACCGGAACCTAAATCCAGCGCTAATCCCTTCTCTGAGCTAGGCATCATACTAGATGATTCCAGAGATCTCTTCCAGCCTAAACTACTCAAGAATTCTACGAATTGAATGATAGCTCCCACCCAGAAGTCTGGGAAAAAAAGTAAGCTCTCTTACCACACACAAAATTTCACAAGCAAATACATTAAACTAGGTAACGACTAAAGTAAATGTAGCTATAAAACATGTAGCATACACAAAACTACACAGCCCTATTTTTAAAGAGGAAGTCTAATGAAAAGAATTTTCATTAAGTTCAATAGCTGTCAACAGGACTCGGTCTCTGAGAAAAACATTCTAACAGGCCTAGGCAGATAGTTAAAGCCAATCTCCTCTTTGGTGACTCAAGTCATTAAAAGAGTTGATGGAGATGACTAAGTTACACCATTTAAAAAAAAACCTAAACATTAAAAAATTTATCACATCAGTAAATACAGGAATACACACTGCATGAAACATATGCAGGTACATATATTCAAGTAAATGCTACAAGTTGGAAAAACATTCCTAATGATAGTAACTTGTAATTATAGCTGTTGAAAAAAAAATAATTCTGATTTCCCTTATGGAAAAAAGATTTATTGTTAGTCCAGTGCACTTCTTAAGTATTTCCATCATTTCAATAAGATTGTAAAGGAAGTATCAAAGTTATTAAAAAAGGGGAATTCCACTTAATACTTATTAACAGCAGAAGTATAGGAATGTATTTGGGAAAAACCTCCACGCACTACATCTTTGTTCTCTGCTCTTTGGTTTGGGAACAAACAAGAGAGGTCTTCAGCTTCTGTGGGGCCTTCCCTCATTTTCCTTCTACATCTTTTGGAGAGCACTCAGTTGCTAAGGGTAGTCCTCAGCATCTAAGCCCCAGAGGAAAAAAAAACCAAATGTAGTTAAAACAAGCCAAAAATATTTACTAGTCTAAGCTGAAGTTATTCTTTAAAAATACAAAAAAAAATTTACTTTGAACAATGATTTAAAACCACAGATGTATCGTAATTAAAAAAATACTAAATTTAATGTGCAAGACAGCTACCACAGCATATTAAAAACATCAGTCTTAATATACCTTGCAACATATACTAGTATATTTTATACAAAATTAATAAATAATTGCGTAGGATAGTATTCTGTTATACAACTTCATTAACTAAGTATTGAAAAGCCTCTCAGTGTATCACCTAACACGCAGTAACCCTGGAAAAGACAGAAATGGATTGCAGTTTTGTGCGTGAGAGAGAACACACACACACACACACACTTCTATCTTACAGACTTAGAAGAAACTGTTTTCAAAAAGAAAGTTACATATTCTCTCAAATTCACCTTTATTTTAATACCAGCCATTTCTGATCTTTACAAGATGAAAGACAGTTTAAGATCTTCCTTTCTTTAGGTAAAACCAACTTCTAATTTCCAAAACATGCAAGTTGGGGTTTTTGGGGGAGAGTACAGTGTTAATTAACGGTGATCCTTCCAGTATGCTTTAAGTCATCCTCCTACAGCTGAATGCAAAACCCAATCTGAAGAAAAGTTTACTTCCTTTTAATACATTAATCCCCACATGATGTTTAAGTCAGGTCTAAACTGACAGTTTTGGAAAAGAAAGACGTTTAATTGCACCAATATTACTCACATTACAAAGATATTTAGGGGACACCTCACTAACCAGCAACATTTAATAATCCCCTGAAAGAAAATAATAATACAGAAGAGACAGACAGCCACTAGGCTAAAATAGGTAAGCCCACAGACCACCTGGAGGCCCCTCAGATTTGTGAGCATCAAGGAGACTGAAAGATCCCAGAAACTGCAACACATTTTTACTGAACACTATAATGTAAATCTCATTGTACATGTTAGCGCTCAAAAAGACTGTCATCTATAGCAGCTGCAAAGTCTTATTAATCCAATCTGACTGCAAGTATTGAAAACATTCAAGAATGAACAATCATTACATTACTCTCCAAAGACTAGTTTCAACGTGAGTTGTAAGATTTTAAGTTTTTCTCAAAATCTAAGTCAAAGCACAGCTGAGTATTTTAATATACTTGCTGTTCTCGCATCTTGGCCAGGAAAAATTTTAGTTCATACTTCCCAAACATGACTGCTGTTTATAAAATGCAGCAGTCCACATGTCCTTCTTTCCTTCATAACGCAGAAGAACCATTATGTTATCTACCAGATTTTACTTACATTTCAGGTGTTCTTTTCTCTTATTTGATTTTTTTTAAATCCAAAATGTTCTACTTTAATTCCACCTCTAAGAAAGCAAACCTGTGACATCCTGTAGAAGATGAGCATGTACTTACACAATCAAAAAGTAAAACTGGATCAAAAAACGTATTTTCTTTTTAGAAAATCTGGACAAAACCACCACCACTGCAAGAGGAAAGAAAATTTACTTTTCACCACACCAAAGACTCCCAAACACTCCTGCTATTCGTCAACCTCCATATGGCACACTGGGCTTGTTCCAGCCTGGAAATATGTTTTAGCTACTACTTCAAAATTAGCAAAAGGAAAACTAAAAAATCTGGTAGAAAAATACTGATGCAAGAAGGCAAGTTAAGAGCTGGTTGAAGTTTTTTCAAAGAAAAAGTCAACTGAAAATGGCTAATACCTTAGAGTGAAACCTGTCTGCAGTAAAGAGTCACTCCCAGTAAATTATTAAAATATTGTCAAAATTTTATTTTTGTCAAAATTTAAGTTTGGGGTAGAAAGTAAACTAGATTAAAAAAACAGTCCAAAATACTTGCAACTGTTACACAATGGAGACATCTTCTCACTCCTATGTCATCAAAAGCAGAAAATAACCACTGCTCTGAACTATAGGAATAAGGCGACAAATGAGAAGAAACAAATGAAATTCAAAATTATGTGGGGAAAAAATGGGAATAATCAGTACTGGTTTTCATCTCAGAACAAGTAAAAAAAAGAATATTTACTGTCTGAGCCAGAAAAGGTAAGCACTGTATGAATAGACACTTTGTCGGTCACTGATTTGGATGCAGAGATAGTCACCCATCTTCGATATTAAAACCTGGCCATCACTACTACACAAGTTGTCTACATGCCTATAAAGATTTTTCAGAATGTCTTTATCTAGTGACCTTAGATGCCAAACTTGAAAATTGCAATCTTTTACAGAAAATATCCAAAGTCAGTAACTTGAACAAAAGCACGAATAAATATATTTTCTTTAAAAAGCTTATGTGCTTTTAAAAGACCTTTTATCACATAATCTACTGCAGCTTCACTTTACACAGAACTCATACTTTCAGAATGCTGTATTACAGGCCAAAAATTCAAATGACAATCTAACTTGTTAACAAAAAAGAAAAGAGTCTAAAATAAGGCAAGATTTATTGTGGAACCTCATCTGTTGATTATAGAACTTTGCTATGTATCAAGATTTATGTCTTTTCTGCTTCATTATTTTGTCTTTTAGTTAATTGCTTTTTCTCTGAATTTTAATACTGCATTTAAAAAACTGCATTAATATATCATTATTTCTGATGTTTCTTCCCACCTCTCCCACTTTGTTGTAATACAGTAAAATACTGTATATACAAGATCTATAGAATAAAACTGACTAAAAAGGCTCCTCATTTTCTCACAATCTGTGGAATCTGTTATTCACCAGCCAAAAAATTAATGTGTACAGAAGGCAAAAATCTGGCCCCAAATAAATTGCACAAACAGTAGCTAGGAATAAAATACAAAGATTTTAATTCCATGCCTCTAATTCAATCAACTGTTCAGGTAGAGGAAAATCCTACCATGTCCCTTCACTGTCTACGGCTATACAGATGAAGTACTCTCTGAGGGTCTAACTGCAAAGACAGATTTTTTTTTTTTTTTTCCCCCAATCACCATCACTGTTGACCATTTGAGAGCAAACAGGAACAGAGGTTTCTGTCAAAATTTCCCCTTGATCTAACAACTAACACTCACAAGGAAAGTAAAATTCTGCATCTCAACTATTTTAAGGTAAAATTCAGAAATAAATAATTTTTTACAAGACAAAGGTGCTAAAAGAAGGTAACCACTTTAACAGATCCAGAAACCCTTTGGGGAAAGAAATAAAAAAAAAAAAATAAAAAAAAAGGTACCTATATATGAACTCACTTAATAGCAACTTCCTCATTACAACATTCTGTCAATTAATCTGGTTCCACCAGAGTTAAGAGCCACTTTAGATACACAGAACCAATATATAAAAAACACTTCTTCCATTTCTATTAACTTAATTTTTTTAATGACAGTAATGAAAATCAAAACATAGATTAAATACAGTTCAACAGCTGAGCATAATGCAAATGTTTTCCACTTGTAATCAATTTAAGGCACTTAACTGTTTACTTACCTGAAAACTAGTGTCTGAAAGCAGTATCTACCATATCACCAAGTTCACAATTGATACATGTAATATAATTACATTACATTCAACATTCAAAATATATTCACATCTTCAGAGGTATATTAGAGAACTTTATGCTGCAGCTTAGAATTACTCTGGTTTTATTTTAGCTAAAGAACTGTCATGGGAGTATCTAAGTATCAAAACAGACATCCATGGGAGCATAGAGGATACCTTACTTTCACAGAACAAGTTGCAAATGATTTAATTTAAGATTCACTCCACATGTCATCCTGGTGGGTGTGGAGTTGAAGGGCTGTTTAACTGGGAACAAAGTCTGGGCTAACTTTATCATCATGCAGAAATACACTAAAATATTCAACTGAAAATTGGGTGTTATAAAGCAATGCTGCATTTTAGATTTCCCAAATGTTAAATTTTCCTTGCACAGGAAACAAATCTAGGCAAATATTAAAACAGAGTAAACACTGGACTGATCCAAAACAACAATTTTCTCCAATTGCAAGATCAAGGATGAGATGAAGTGCAAGTCATCACTGTTTACTTAGAAGAAAAATTAACCTGCCAAGAATAACCTTTATCATGAAGTGTTTATGTAAAAATCTAACTACTTCTTAATTGGAATGTCAAATATAACATTGCAAAGTGAACTTAAAACACTTTAAAAGCAGCACTAGTTGTAACGACAGTACACTAAATATGACTCTTTGACAGACTTCCGTACTAACAATTTTTCCTCACCGAGAAGATATTACATATGCTGACTAAATTGTAACAAAAAAAGAGTCCAATTGTAGTTGCTATCCCATAACTGATCTGAGTTAGCAAGTAATTAAAATATGCAAGTATTTGCCAAAAGTAAGCTGAAAGCCAAAGTTTTTCATTCCTACAAAGAAGTCCTGTAGGAGAAACTTCTAACAAACATCTGCAGTCTGTTATACATGTTATGAATGTTGCTTACAATCAGAATAGTTCAATGTTTAAGATTTCTCCAACAAAGTTCTGGCCTGTCCACACATACAGCATTTAAAAATATAAAACATGAACAAAGAAACACCAATGAAACTCCCTGACATGAAACCAGGCTCCAGCTGTTTTCCAGCTCTCTGTAGTTTTTCAGCTAGTACTTTTATACAACCTGGAGGCCATTTACTGTAAAACAGGAGCAACATGAGGTAGACTTGGTTGAAGACAGACAATTATCATTTGAATAAACAGAGCTCTGACTGAGGAAAACAATATACATTGTACCAGGCAAGTCCTATATTTTGATCAAAAGTTTAAGCAGCTGGTCATCTGAACAAATCCAAATGGATTAAGAAAAATTGCTTTCTAGTTAAAATCCCTGACCCAAGTTCACACACAGTAACTCTTAAGCTACAGTGTCTGCTTTCATATCTAACAAAAACTACTATTTTATTTACGTACTATAGACGCAAAGGTCAAAATCATGCTAGGGACACAATGGGCATCACTATGAACAGGGACAAACAAGAATAGCTGGTTCTTACCTAAAGATATGCAAGTTCCCCTACAGATAAACAAATGTTTAATACTCCAGAAAGGACGGGGTGAACAAACACAAAGACTCATAAGAAAACCAGATTTTAAAAGGATTATAAAAAACAGCACCATATAGAGAAGAGAAACACAGCCTGAAGAACCTAATTTTGACATTATATTGTCTTTTTCAGATCTTTTGCATTAACACATTTAGAAGAGACACTTACCAGCTAACCTGCCGCAAGTACATCAACAAAACTGCATTCAGCCACACTAGTAAAAGCAGCGTGCCTCACGTTGTGTAAAAAACCAAAACTAATACAAATACTCTTTCATCCTACACAATGCTAAGTCTGAATTAGTGAGCCATTAGCCACTGTAGGAAATCGTAACGGGGACAGACTTTTTAGTAGGAACTGCAGCGATAGGACAAAGGGTAATGGTTTTAAACTAAAAGAGGGTAAATTCAGGCTAGATACAAGGAAGAAATTTTTTACAATGAGGGTGTTGAAACACTGAAACAGGTTGCCCAGAGAGGTGGTAGATGCTCCATCCCTGGAAACATTCGAGGTCAGACTGGACAGGGCTCTGAGCAACCTGAACTAGTGGAAGATGTCCCTGCTTATTGCAGGGGGGTTGGACTAGATGACCTTTAAAGGTCCCTTCCAACCCAAACTATTCTATGATTCTAGGAAATCAGGAAAAACATCTTTAAATGGTAAACCTTAAATATATTTGACTCTTTAAATGTTAGTTTCTATTAACCAAGATATTAAGCTCCCCATGTAAACAGTTATAAAAATGCTCTACAGAAGCTCATCTCACCTTTTTTTCCAAAACCCACTACTTATTAAAAATGGTAATTCATCTAACAGTAACACCTAATCTCTGGAATTGAAATGGAACCTAAAGAAAGACTTGATGGAAGACAGAAATATCAGACTTAAATTCCATATTTCTCATGGAAGGTTTAATAATCCAGAACAAGCATTAGCTCTGGTAATAAGATAAACCTACTTGATGCCTACAGTACAGAAAGGAGGCTGGTGGAATAATCATGAGAAAAAAACCTAAATATTTTAATTTAAAAACAGCATTTAGACTGGTATCAGAAGACAGGCAACCTCACTAAAACAAGTTAACTTCTATGTCTTGGGTTACTGCATTACCGCTACTAAAATTTTCTACTTCATGAGAGCTACTGGAGCAAAACGTTAAGAGGCTAAGCAAAAGGTCAGAGGCTTACTGCTCACACTTGAAGAAAAAAACTGCTCAGCAGGCACTGCCTCTTGAGAGAGAAACCAGATCTATAAATAAGCCTTCCTCACACTAAGCAAAAGAACCACTAACAGGTTTCATCACATCAAAAAATACTATTTCTACAGAAATTTCACTTACTGCTTCTCAGATATTTCACTCGTCCTTTAAAGACAGACCCTTTGAATGAAGACAAACTTTTCTAAGCAGGGGAACTTATTTTGGCTGCAAGTCTCAATGCCACCAAGTAAGATCTCAGCATTTAGAGAGGTGGATGAGTCCAAAACAGGTACCAAGTAGACAACTGAAACTTAGTTAGTTTCTTCTTAGTCAGGGTAAATACGTGTACAAACTCCAAGTCAAATTTAACTCCAGTAGCTGAGGAAGAAAAAATGAAAATTATTAAGGCAAACATTAATTTTATTTTCTTCAAAATATGTAGGGCATTTACCAAGCACTTAACATTAACAAAGGCTTTCTCTAAATTATTTATAAAAGCTTCATTCTTACTTGTCAGAAGATGAAAAACTGAAGAACTCAGTATTTGAGGAACTTAACTTAGGTAAGTGGATTATTTTTTTTTAAACTTGTGAGCAGTAACAATTTTCAGAAATTATATTAAAATATTGAATATAGACTTATTAAATCTGATCTTTAACAATTTTTTTTTCATTTTCATCTGTAAACGCCAGGAAATAGAAGCTAAGTACGCAAATGGAGTATTCTGTAAACAAGCACACCAGATGCATTTGCAGTCTTTTCATTAATGATTAAACAAAAATGGCATCTGCTAAATCTGGGGCCTCATGAAACACTAAGACTGACAAAGACTGATGTTATTCTGTCATTGCATATGAAGCATCTGAAAATTGTTCTTTTAGTTTCTTGATCAATCAGTCTTACTGAAAGAAAATGAAGTTATAAACAAAAACAGATAAACTAAAGAACACAGACAAATAATTCCTGGTCAATTACTCTAGAAGAGAACAAACCTGGTAATGGTCACAAGCAGTACCACAACACCTAAATTCATACTGGAGATTTATGCACATTTGACATCACATTAAGAGACAAAAATTACTTATGAACAGTCACTTGTTTGCAAGTTCACATGAAGTAAATATTAGTATGTTCTCAACTACTTTGTGCAAACATTAAAAGATGATGGCCACAGAGTAAAAGATTTTAGTCTCCTAAATATCTATAACGTAACTTAACACATTACCCTAGATACTCACAGTTCACACACACTGAAATATAAAGTTATAAATTAAATGTAACATTGTAATCATTATTTGCTCCATTACTGAAAAATTACCTTAAGTAGCATCCTTGACACACATAAAACCATAATCTAGAAAGTCAATTATGAGCCATCCTAAAATGGTCATGAAATAAATACTTTCAAACAAAAAATATTATTCCACAAATAGCTTCAGTTTATGTATACAAACACATAATATGCTACAAAAAGATGGCTGAAGTTCTGCATTGATTTTTATGCAATGTCTTTTCATAGTAAAGGCAGATATGACCATTAAAATAGTTTTTATATCTGCCAATGTAATTAAAGGCTGAAATAATACAATGTGAATATTTTAAGGCCTGTTAAGGAATTATTATTCTTACCTAAAGCACCAAATTTAGTATCTAAAACACTGAGGAACAGAAGAAATGCAAGATTTAAGTATCTGTCTACTGATACATATCACTGCAATCCTGCAAAAGTAAAAAAAATGTAGTGCTACTGCCAAAACTAAGACCACTCACAAAAACACAAACTGCATATTTATACACTGCTTGCTCAAAGGCCTACCCTATGTTGCTTTATGCATAGGAAGGAACTCGATCACTGAAGTAAAACCACTGCCAAGAAAGCAGGAATGTTTTGTCAGGTTGGGTTTTGTTTTGGTGGTTTTTTTTTTTTTTTTTCAGTTCTACATTTAATAACCAGCCTTTCTTCAAGCTAGTTTTACCTTAAAAGTCTTTTAAGGTGTCAAACATGAACTACTTCTTCCACAGGTATGTATGCGGGATTGCAATAAGGAGGCAATTCATCTCTCCCAACCAAGCTCTACAAAAGAGCTTTTATAAAGCAGCTTAGCTTTATAGCAGTTTGTTAAGAAACAGAGACTTTATTTATACAACCTCACAAAATGTCACCACCTTCAGCTTCATTAAGTACACTAGGCTGTCAAGATAAAATAACCAAATTTTATTATTAGTAGAAAACAGATCAAATCTGAAAAGATCCACGGAATTTTTTATTAATTTATTTATTACTTGAAATCTGCCTTGGTTTAGTTTTGAATAAGGCAGGAAATAATTCTGCATTCAGTGAAAATTCAAACTTCTTGCATAACTGGGGCTTTTGAGTGTAATGGAATCAGATGACAGGAAAAAAAAAAAAAACAAAAAAAAGCCATTCTATTCACTTAAGAGCCAGGAAGTGCAGAAAACTATTCCTGAATTATTATTCCTGAAACCTATTCCTGAATTCCAAGGAAATCTAACCGATAGTCTCATTTCAAAAATGTCTACTACTTAACTTGCAAGTGAATGTACAAGTGAGGGATAAGATAGACCTTAGTAGGCTCAAAATAATAAAGAAATGGGAAGGTACATTTATGAACTTCTCCAAAGAAGGACAAAACTCTTAGAACAAAAGCTAAATATGTGGGGTTTTTTCAATCAAGTTTCTGGCATTCCTGAAGGTATGAACTTCATCATTGTTTGGGGATGTACTTTTTTACTCCCTTGCTCTCATCTGTTTTACAGCTTTTAATCTAAGTCCACTACAATCTCTGCTGTTGAGGCAATCTCCACTGCTTTAGTGAGTGCCACTTTATGCTGATACTTACACCAGATACTTGAGCAGGAGTGCTTCCGTGTAAGAAAAATTAAAGGAGCACAAAACAACATCTAGAAAAAATTCTTGAAAAGACTAGGAGATTAAACAAAAGTCAAGTAATATACAAAGTCTTACATGAAAAAACAGTAAGCATTCAGAGGTTGAAACTGATTAACTCACAAGAAACAGTTCCTTACAAATGCAAGGGGGAAAAAGGGGGGAGTTTCCTTAGCGGGGGGAGGACGACGACATCCAAAAATATCAACTCCCTCTTTAAACTATCAGTAAGAAGACGGGTAAGCAGCAGGCCAGTACCACAGCTATTGTTTCATTATGTACGATACCAACCTGACACTATTTTGCAGTGTTACTACAGAACTAAACCCGTGCATCATAAAACTACAACTCCTACATATTTTGTTCTCTTTCATAGACACATGAAAACTATTTTAATACACCAAATCCAAACCACTCTCTTTTCACTCTTCTAAGCTGGTGATGTGAATAGAAGTAGTTCCTGGAACTGGAATTATTTGGTGAAAAGGCTCTGAGATTTAACAATGTAAATCTATGTAAGCCATTCACAATTGGATAGTAACCATTGCACAGTTTGAATAATTAATGGTACTACTGGCATTAGAAGTACTATATTTTTAAAAAAATATTTGTGCTGCTGAAAAATAAAATATTGCTCCCAATCACCATCAGCAAGCTCCTCTTTCAGCAAGAAATACATATGCAAAATAAAAATTAATTAGCCAAATATTACAGGAAAACAAGTTTCCTGATGAAGCTATTGTGAAATTAGAATGCGTATATACTGAGCTGGAACAGCAGATTTCAACTGACTTTTACAAAGCAAGGGAAAACCCCTAACCAATCAGAAAACTTATCTACTAGAGATCACATGACTAGATTAATTGTTTAGGCATGACTAGGCTGCCCATCAGATTAATCAATGCAATCAAATTTTCAATGTACAACATGACCATGAACAAGAATGCTTCAGGAAGAGAAATCCCCTCACAGAAAATATTTTTATCATCTGCAACTAAACAAAGTAACTGGTAACTGTATTAAACTTGATTACAAGACATTTTTCGAAAGTAGTTATACTGAAAAATAGAAGTTTAACAAGTTAGGGAAAAGATACAGAAAGAAATTCTAAACAGGAAAGCCTAATACTGCAGCCTTATATGAGAGGTTCCAATTCTGGTTGTCACTGCACTTACCATTTATGTCCTCCTTTTATACTGAACAACAAAAAGGGATAGGATATAAGTGAAGGAAGCTTACTTTTGAAAGCTTTTAAGAAACAAAAACAAGGATTAGAAACAATTATTATTTTCTTTCTAAATACATGGTTGGCAGAAGACTTTAATATATCATAAGGATTATGTCAAAAGAGTTTATCAAGACCTCATATGGTAATAACTATCCGCCAGTATCATAAATTGCAATTTTTACCAAGAAGCAACTTTTAAACTCTTAAAACAGGGAGTAACTTTTTTCAGAGTATGTTCAATGGTAATCTGAGACTAGAAGTAGATGGAGTCTGTTCACCGTAAACAAGTATTAGTAAGAATAACTAAAAAAAACTAGTTGTATAAGAAATTCTACTAAATTGAGAAAAGATTTGATGTATCATTTTGCAGTCTCCTGAAATGGTCTACAATTCTTCTCTGCTGCAAAATGCAAAGGCTTTTTCAATTCCCATTCACACTATACAACTTAAGTACCATTATCTAAAGACATGTTATAATGAACACCTATAAAATGAAAGGCCATGCTTAGAGTTACAGAGCTGCCCCTATTAGAAACAGTTGAAAAAGAAAGTAAACAAATACATCACTTGCAATTTTGTTTCAATTCTTCCTCTTTTAAAATTCAAAGGACATTAGAAGTAAAACATAAGTCAACACATGACCAGAACACTAAAGACTAGTCTGAATACTACGGGAAGCATTTTTTTTAATTATTGCATACGCCACTTCAACTTCACATGACATTAAGCAAATAACATCTGTAATATATATTCCTTTATATAACCTATAAGACTTTTGGTAGGGTTGTCACTGCACAGCTACATCTATACATTCTTGCAGCGTATTAATTAGTTCCAGATGAACACAAAATTCCAGCAATGCAGCTCAGTGGGAAAGCTACACTCTTCCAAAGCATTCTTCCACCTTTACCTTTCCCCCTCAAAAAATTTCATCATATAAAAGTCGCAAAAATCACGCATAGTGATTGAAGTGCTTTCCATTTGAACCATTCCTCTTCCCCTCTTACACTACATTTTTGCCATGTCCAGCACACTTACTTGAACAGTTTCTATTCACATAGAGTTAGGAATTTAAAGATGCAAATAAGCATGAGGATGGCCAAACTGTGGCAAGCAATTCAAGCAACATCTCAAGACAGCTCCAAGAAGAAAACCAGCAGAGGCTGCTGTGGCCAGCATTACCTAGTTTTCCCCAGCACCCCAAGCTGCAGGAAATAGGCCACAATCTCCTAACGGTAATGGAAACTGAGAGAGCTACTGCCATCTCAAGCCTGTGGGTTGACTCCCAGCTTCCCCTTCCTGCAGCTCTCTGCAACAAGTAGCATGGGTTTCACAGATCAGCCACAGGAGGATTTTGACATATAGCTTACAGGGTCAAAAAGTCAGGCTACCCCAAGAGATGCTACATGAAGGTATTATGGTAAAATGAAATTTCATATCTGGCACTACAGAAGTCACAATCAGCAAGTGCTATTTTTAAATTACATCAGACAATTGTTATATGCTATTTCACAAAGTATGTTTAATAATGTGGGAACACACTAAAGGACATTATGAGTTCTGAATTCTTCATCTTCACCACCACGAAGAAAAGACATGCTGAAAGCAGTTTTCTTTTACAGTGTGAGCACATATGGAAATAAATGATTGATTGTTTTCTGTTGCAAGTTTCTCAAAACACAATCAGCAAAATCAACTGATAGCTGATAGTAACATCAAAGGAACAATTTTGCTTCCTCCCCATCTTTATTAAAAACACTAAGGGGCAGAGGATGGGAAAAAAAATGTCCTGCTGAGAACAGGAAATTTTTTATTTTCTAACTTCTCCTAGGATGTCTCAGAATATACATAATATATTCTTCTCAGCCCTACAGAAAATGTTATGGTATAGAATGTAAAATTGGTATTTGTTTCACAAAACACAAAATCAGAAAGTAGCTGAGAAACCAGCAGTTTATTTTTGATTTATGTATCAAGTGGTACCTGTGAAGAGGAGCAAAATTCCCTCCTGCAGGTTACAGTTGTTATACTAATGTAAGAGAGCACTGTGTGGATCACTTACTCATTGCTTCCTCACTAATAGCTGTAACAGTAAAAGGTATCCTTCTCACATGAAACTAAAGCATTCACAATACAGGTTGCATTCATTTAACTGCTTTGGTTGGTAGAAAAAAAAATCATACCCTAGACCAAAACAGATCATCATGAAAATTTAAAAGCTGACTCCTCTGATACCAACGTTTTGCTAGTCCTGCAGGATGAGTCTTCAGAGGCAGAACACACCTAAATTACTAATACAAATAATGTAGAAATTACAGCAGAGGATAATTTTCTTTTCCACCTTTATAATCTTTTGGTCTCCTTTAGTAAAGATTTTGAGGTTTTCCTCACGTAGTTTTACAGCAGAGTCAGAGGAGAGTGATTTTAGGCTCCATATGAAGTTAACACTGCCCATTTTGTTTCTGAAGTGTATTATTCCTAGTGAGTTAAGCATAAACCAAAACAAGAAATTCAAATAGGCTTAACAGCCTAAACTGGTTTAAAATTTAAACCTTTAAGTCAAATTAGGGCACGTCCGCAGGAAAACACAATTTATTCCCTTGGCCTCCCACTTCAAAAAATTATATTATTTTATTGGAAAAATTAATTTCCCAAATAAAAAAGGCAAATTATTATCTGAACACCTTCACTTAACTGAAGTGTTACATCACCAGCTTGTAGGAAAAATAACAGTGATGCCATCGTACAAGAGAATAACTACACTACTAAATTTCTACCACTCCATTCATGAGAATGATGGAATACTGAAGGAAAACCAGGAAACAAGAAGGCACCAACTTAATAGCTAGTATATAAAAATACTACAATAAAAAAGAATTCTTCTACAATTTGGACTTTCTTGACAGAATTTTACTTACATTGTCCATGAAATTTGGCTTAAATCCTCCTTCCTGCTGTCGTCGTAATTCCTCCTGTTCCCTCTGGCGTAGCATCTCTTCTTCACGACGCCGATGTTCTTCTTCGTGTCTAGAATATTTTTCAAAAACTAAGTCAACTTAGCCTCTTGATCTGTCCAGGCTTGTACTCAGTCTCAGCAGATAGGATCAAGCATATAAACAAAACTGGTCATTATTTATTTATTTTTATATATGGTGTAAGGCACTAATCTACTCCACCTAATGGGTTTGAATATTATTGAAATTTGTATTTTGTTTTTTTTAAACTGGAATACAGGTATGTATGTGATACTATCTCTTATTTTCTTAAGTTTTAGCAGATGCATGGTAACAAGTATTTGAATGAATCAGATCTTAAAGTAAAAACTGTTTGCAACATACCAGAATGTCAAGTGAAAATACTCCTAAAAATCTCGTGTCAGACTATACATTTTTAATGCTACTACTCCACATGCAGATCACTTGCCCATAAATCTCAGAAGAACATTCATACCTAGTACAGCTATGTTTCTGTCACAACATTAAAATAAATTATAGGAAACAAAAAAAATTGTTATGACACTTCTACACTATTTAGAAAGCTCAGAAATTTACAACAGAACTAGTAGAGCTGAAATAAATGAAAAAATTCAAGAAATACTTAAAACCATTCTCTTATATAAGCATAAGTGTTTGCTTTTCTGTTCAAGGACATTAACAGAAACATCAAACATTATGCTTTTGAAAAGCAACTTTCTAGCAGCAGAAACATTTTTATTTGGTATCAAAAGCAAGCTCTACAAGCTAGAGTATCTAAATTCATGCAGGCCTACAGCAGCTGCATGCCACACCTTTGCATAGTAGAAGACAAAATACCTCAATTGTATCTGCTTGCGTTTTTGAAGTTCTTGATTTCTAAGTTCTTCCAAACGCCTCAATTCTTCTTGACGGCGCATGAGATCTAACAGGATTAAAAATGTAATAAAGATAAAAGCCACCAGTCAACAATGTGGCAACACAAAAAAAATTGCTATTACTGTCAGATTACAGTTCTAACACTCAATTTTTAAAGAAATTTCTCAACGCATTGAACTAATTTCTTCCCATAAAGCTAAGTCTAACACATGAAAAAACCACACTGGATCCATGGCTTACAGAAACATGGAAAGGTACAGGACTGGCAAAGCCTCTGAAGCGGGTTACGGAAACAGAAACCTGAAGTCCTCAAACAAAGAAAAGGGGAAAAAACTCTTAAATCTCTTAAATCAAATCCTGGTTTTACATCTAGGGCAAGGTATCAATTTTCTAAAGTCACACCAGCAAGAAAACTGGTACAATATATATGGGCTTATACTATGCAATACCCATTGCAGTCCACTGCATGGCACACATCAGAAAAAAGCTATATGAACTTCAGGTGCATGTAATCTGAGCCTCCACAGAGATTTTTCACAACTTGGCTTATAGTAACTTACAAATGACTTATCTTTTAACACTACCAGAAAGGGAGACAGATCCTCTTAAAAAGCATTTAAAATGCTCTTAAAATGCAGGGCGCAACTATTAGTAATTACTTTTGCTGTACTGGTTTCTGACCAGTCACATTACTGATTTCTGCCTGGAAATGTATGCTTTCTTCAATGAATATTAATTCTATCTTTTGTTAGAAAGCAGTTGTTTCTCTTTTCTATCTTTGCAGGATATTGGCCACATGACATTATAGACACCATGAGGAACATTCCACTACACCACCTATTATATGCCTTTTATGCTTTAGTTCAACTACCCCACACATTTCTCTATGCATTTCTGCACTATACTAATTAAAGCATCTTTTTAGCTATGCAAATCACTTTCCTCAAACTTGCACCAGCATGTATTACAACTTAACCTTTTAATGTCCAAAACCAACTACAATGACCAGTACATTTCAGCAAAATATCATGTATTTGTTTTCTTTTCTAACAAAGCAGATTATCAGTTTCTTATTCTCACAGCATCTTTATTGACATTAGAACTCCTTTCTCAAGCACATTTTGCAGGCTTGCTTTTCCAATCTCTTCTGCAAAATTAACACATTTCACACTTCAATAGAATATTATTACATTGAAGATTCACTCAAATCACAAAGTCTGAGGGCTGCTTCTTCCCAACTGTGCTTACCATAGAAGACCTGGCCACTGCTATCCTGATACTCAGGGAGCACCACAAGCTTTTTTTTTTTTTTTTTTAAATAGCTTTTAGATTATTTCAGAGTACAAGTGCACTTTTTTTTTTTAATTAACCTTTAGGTTCTTTCAGGGTATTACTGAGATCAAGAACTGACCCATTCTATGCTCAATATTGTCCACTGGGGAAAAAGATTTCCTTTTCAGTTCTTTGTTCTTTCAAATTTATGTAGCATCCCCTTTTTCTTCTGTTAATACACTGGCACAGCATTTCCTACTTCCTCTCTCCCACTAATTGCTACAAATTTATCATTTACTCCCCTTTATTCTTAAGGTGTAGAGTCTTACTTTTCCCAGAGTCCTCTTAATTTTTTTCCACAGCATAGTTCTGATTATTGCCTTTCCTGAAATTGGTAGTATTTTAAAGTTCAACATACCAATTCATGATCCAGTACCATTTGACAGTGCTAGAATCTTGGCACAAAGCCTTAATAGCCAGATCAAAATAGAGATCTACAAGTTCAGGCTGTGCACAGAGCCATTCATATTAAAAGATCTGCAGTGATAGTAATTCTGGACTGACACATTTTGGACACCAGCCCTTTCTCTGAATAGAAAAAAGCTGCACTAAAGCAGTTGTGAAAAAAAAAACAACACAAAACCTCAAGCATTTTTAGTTTCTGCACTTTTTTTGTGCTTAAAAAGGGCAAGGTCTTCATTTTATCCTCAACCTTTTGCAAAGCAGAGGGCAGAAGGTGAAAGTATACTCTCA
>JAVJGG010000027.1:8278129-8311589 GCA_035590195.1 Aviceda cuculoides | reverse complement strand
GCCCGCCCCGGACGGGACAGGAGTCTCCCGCTTGCAAAGGCAGCCCCCGGGTTACGGGGCAGCCACAGAGGCTCGCGCGAATCCTCACCAGGCGAATGAAGCCAAAGCCACGGTCCCGATTAATGAAGACTTCGCTAGGCTCCCCGTAGCGCTCGAAGAGGCGCTTGAAATCTTCCTCGGTGATATCAGTAGGCAGATTCCCCACGAACAGCCGGCAGCGCTGCGTGTAGCTCTTCTCGCCAGGTTTGAGAAAGCTTTTTATATCGATGGTGAACCCAACCTCCTGCTCTTCATCTCCACCTTCTTTGCTCGGCACTAGCGCCATGGCCGCCGCTGCCTCACTCTCCGTCTCTAGGCCCCGCAATCCCTTCAGGTTGCCGCCACCACCCCCTACCATGCCCAGCGGCGCCGCCGGGGAGCTATTCTCGATCCGCACTTGCTTCAAGTTCCTATTCGCTGCCATATTCAAAACTCGCTTTTTTCTCGCTGGTCTTCTCGGGGGACGCGGAGCCCGGTTCAGCAACCACCGCCTCCGACCCTCAGCCAATTCAAAATGGCGCCGCCGCCAACCTCGGCGAGTTGTAACGTCCCTGAGGAAAGCCCCGCCCACCGCCGCCCGCGCTACCTTCCCCGCCACTGTTCCTGCTCGTTGCTGGGCGCGGGGGGGGGTGGGGTGGTGGTGGCTGGGTGATCGCGCGTGCGCCGTGCTGCGCGGCCGTGGGGGTGTAGAGTCCGTCCATGGCGTCTTGTTTCCGTGAGGCATTGTTGTTCCCTTCCAGCTCCGGCATACAGGCGAACCTGCTTCAGACCGCGAGAGATCGGGTTTTGCGTCTGCAGAGATAGATGCGTACCAGCGGGCTGCGCTGCCTGAGAGGATCAGCCCGCCAGCAGCTCCCCGCTGGCTCGGCTCCCTCGGAGGCTGACCCGCCCGCACGGAGAGCAGCCCCAAGCGCAACCATACTGGGTGCGGGCAGTGGTCTCAGAAGCGGTCAGGTCCTGCAAGCTCTGCGACGGCCCGGCCCCAGGCGGAAGAACCCTTTGCTGGGGTCTGCCCTGAGGGAAGGGCAGGCAGGCGGCGTGCCCTGCTGGGGTGTGCGGTCGCCGCGGGGAGCGGGGCAGGCATAACACCAGAGAGGCTGAGGCGGCTGCAGGGGAACAGCCGGGGGCAAGGAACGGGGGAGCGCTGCGCAGCGGCGCGGGAGGCGAGAGGAGAGGGAGGACCTGCAGGCAGCGGGGGAAAGGCGTTCGCCGCGGTACAGATGTGGGAAGCAAATCTCGAGTGGAGAGAGGCCTTCGTACGTATGCTGCTCAGGGAACGATTTCTTACAGGGCAACAGCTTTCATTATAAAGGTGATGACTTTCTTCTGAGAGGTGTGAAGTCAAACGTTTCCTTCCTTGGGCACCCCTTGCTGTAGCTAGGACTAATGTCTCTCATTCGCAGCACAAGACTGGTTTTCTCTCCTCGCCTGCTAGATGCCTAGTTGCTTGGTTTGATCTCTGTGCTTCAACCAGTAATTCAACTGGTGCATGGTTGCGCAGACAAAGAGCTCATCAGTCTGCCTGAGGCCTCACAGAAAGCCTGATAATCAGTTCTTTGCTCTTATTACCACAGTAGCCCGAGTGCTTCAGGTGCCCATGTGACTTTGCATCATGCAGGGGAGCTCCTGGACAACAGAGCAAGACTTAAGGAGAAAAAAACTGTTACTTGTTTTATTAATACATCTGCAGCACTGAAAAAGTCCAGACAGTCTCATGTGGTTAATAGTTACTTCAGCTAGTGCATGGCAGGTACTGTTCTTTTGAAAAAGCAATGCAAAGCATGATATTCAAGACAAAGTCAATTCTACAACAGGCATGAATCCATTGCTCAGGGATTTCCTTGTCTATTGGGGAGTATTTTAAGTTCCTCTGTCTTGTTTTTCCATTTGAGGCACAAGAAAGATCTCAGTCCCTTTCCTCCTATCTGTGCTTGTACCAGCATCTGGAGAAAAAATTAGTTCCCAGACAACATGAATTACCTTAAGAGACCACCTGTTTCTGAAGCAGACTTGTGGGAGTAGGGCATCAAATTGAACCCAGATTTAAACCGCTGAAAATCAGAAAATACAGTCGGTAGAGGGAAGGGTATCTGCTCACAGCAAAGGCAGGAAGTTAGGCAGTGTAGGATGGTGAGGGAGGTATTAGAGTAGCAGTATGGGATCCCTAAAGCTTAATCACCTTGGCTGTCCGAAGAGCTATGGTTTGTGATATATTTAGGATTCAATAAAAAGTGTTAAGACAGAAAAGGAACCGACTTAAGAGTAAGCCAATAGCTTTTTAAAACTGGTAAGCATGTAAAGGGAGTAGAATGTATGTTAGAAATGATGTGACTATACGAAAGCTCAGTAGATGGGAAAAAGGAGATGAATAGTAGTCTGCTTGTTAAGTTATTGCCAATGCTGTGTAATAAAATTGCCTTGGTTTTCAGACACAGCTTTCCAAATCAAGTTATTAATAAAAGCTACAACCATTTAAATATACAACCATGATTTCCTGTGTACTATAAAAAAGTCAATAGGAGAAGCAAGGAGTGTTTACAAATTCCATACTATTCTTACCTTTCCTTAGCCATAGCAATGTCTCAATAGTAAATGACAGTCCAGTAGAATAGATCAATAACATTCCAGCTTCCAGAAACAAAATTATTAATATATCTGCAAAAAAGAGAATATATATTTAATATGCTTATGCATCCGTAGCTTACCTTCATTAGTCAGACTCATGGTACAACCATAATGCACATACTTGCACTGTTTTTAAACTTTGTTGAGCAGTAGCTATTTGCACATGCCCTATAGTGTACGCCCTATATTTTAGGGTGATGTACAAAAAGAACCTGATACCTGCTATGCTCACTTACTTCCTCACCTTCATTTACAAAATATCATTTCACATTTTACTCATTCATCAGAACAATCCCAGACAGTTCATCTCCTACCTAACTGCCTAGAGTCTTTGTGGCTCAACAATTGCTACACCTTGCAACTAATACCAGTTAACAATAAAAATGTTTTGAAAGGATTAAAAATGGGTCCCTTGATGTTCTTGCTCCAATGCTTTCCTTTTGTTATAAACATCCACTTAAATTTTTATGACTTACTAATTGCAACTTGTATCACAGGAGGAGTTCTGCTAGACTGTTCCAGCCACTCTCCATAAGTTTGGTATTATTATATTTAATACTTTGAATGCAGTTTAACTACATGAAAGTAATTTCAGAAGAGTGGGGGAATAATAGTTATGATCACATAGTAATTTGTTTTCACTCTGTAATTCTTGAAGGTTTTTTTGGAAGCCTGAATTTATTCAACTTGGCATTCAAAAGGCCACAACAGACAACCCTAATTTTGTACTAAAAGTTTATTTTGGCCTGAAATTTATTTTCAGACCTCGAAAAGGTCACAACTTCTTGTATTAGTAATATACTGTATACATGTACTACCAGACTCCCTTTTCTGACTCATGTATAGGCTTGGATTATGATCCTGCAAATGGTTGTGGTTTTAAATTTATTAGCATAAATACAATATTCTGCATATGCACAACTGTCTGTAGTACAATCATTATTCCCCTAAGGAAAAGAACATTTTAGTGGCAGAAAACAGGAGCAGAATTGTGAAAATCACCATTTTTCATTTTGTCTGCTACAGAGAAAGGTGCGGTTTGGTATATGCAAAGTGTTAACACTATCGAGAGATTTGGGTGTATTTCCAAAACACGCACCACCCAGGCATGTGCCATAGACACAGTCAGAATCAACATTCTAGCTTTTAATTTTCTGTATCGCAGCATGACTTCCCTACCAAATATGAGGATCCTGCTTAAAATCAGGGAGGCATCAGACTTTTAAAAGAAAGTCATGAGAGCTTTTTATGCTGCAAACTTGTAAATGCTACACATCTTGATCTGCAAATAAAAATCCCAAACCATTTGTATTTACCCTTGAACAATTTCAAAGTGATTGCTCAAATAACAGCATGACAGTGGTGACAGCTCTATGAGTGCTAAAGTCAGCTTCTCAACAGAGCCAATTGTAGCTTACTGCTCAACGTGACTCTGGACACCCAGGTTTATTTCTTTTTACTTCCTAGAATCTGCAATGAGTCATAGGATCAGTACTTGTAACTCAAGCTACAGTGGCAGATCATGACAATATATCAGGGAGCACTAGAACTGAGAGGTAGATTAGGGCATGGAGGGGGATGTTCCATTTGGGGGGATGAGAAACAAGGGAAAGCATGACATTCTGCACTTAAAAAGTAGGGAATGGAATGGTCAGTGGTTGATGGTCTGAAGTTGGGATCCTATGCAGATGTGCAAGGCCAGGGAACTGAGGCACACCTCTGTGCATGACCTGACATAGGTGGGAGCTGCTGCTGCTCTTCATCTCTTGTCATTCAAGACAGCGTTTGCCTGCAGTATTGCTCATGGCAATATCTGGACAAATTAAGCTTAGGGTAGGTTTTGATCTCCACTAATGAGCTTTTCTTACAAAGTTAAATTGGCTAAGAATATTAAAAACACTAGCTGTCATAGCTGTGCCAGCAGGCCCGATGTATAAACATCACGGTGTGGAGAAGGAAGTGCTTAATGCAATGTGAAGAAGTGATGCATACTTCATAATTATCTGAGGATGACCTCATTATGCTACTACTCGAGCATGAAGAGTGGTTACAAGAGCATGTCATTGCAGTGCCATCTGGTGACAAATACTGGAATATTCACTAGAACTTTAATAGAATAAATCAAGTCAAAATAAAGATGGAAAACCTACAATAAAATTATCTCTCTGGTCCGAGATGGACAGGATGACTTGGATTTTCTATTTTTAAACCTGGTGGGCAAGCCTTCTTTCTCTGTTTTCAATATTAGCATAATTCAACAAGATACATTTGTTTTTACATGGAGAGACATGTATATGAATCACATTTATAAAATAATCTGTAAAACCTAACGTAATATGGTTAGTAGTCACCTATATGCATGCCATATTAATAGATTTTTTTATGTGAATGAAAACTCGTATTTCAGAATTATCCGAGTATGAGAAGTCAGTGTTATTCTTTAAAACAACACTGGTCTCAAGGAAACGAGGACTGAAAATATATGAAAATATATTTGTCTGTGAGTGTACTTATCAGATGGACATTTAGGCTCGACAGAAGTTACTTAACTTTTCCAAAGCTACTTTCCCCAATAATATAACCAATGCATACAATGCACTTCATTTTGAATATTTTTCAGCATACTGTCTTTGCCTATTCTGTAGAAGAGTGACAGTTAACTACAAAGGCAAGCAGGAAGTTAAAGCCTTAAGGAAGCATTCCCCAAATATATTCAGCCCTTAATTTATCTCTAAACGATCATTCGGTGTGCTGTCAGCACATCAAGCAGTAGAGCTTCCTGACAGACTGTCCCTGGGACAGGTTAGGAAGAAGCAGCAGTTTGTGTGGAACAGTTAAAGTGACTAGGAGAGACCCGGAAGGGCTGATCTGCTAGCCCTGAAAGAAAGCAGTGCCACAAATGTGTTTTATTCAGGCCATTTTCTTCCGAGCAGTTTAACACAAACTCAGGCAGTTGCAATTTCCCACCAAGATGGGCAATTAGCCCAACCAGAATAGTCCACCTTCCCCAGAGGCCTTCCTGTTTGCACTTCCCACTGGGCGTATTTGTCTTTTTCTCGACCCAGGAAGCCTCTCTCTTCCTCTGAACTCCTACTGTGACACATGTTGTGCAGACAAACTTTAATCAGTCTCTGACACCTTAACCCTGATGTGAGCTGATGAAAACTGCATTACCAAATCACAGAACCGCCTGCTATTCTTCATCCTGTACTTTGCACACCATAGATAGGATCCACCATCAGTCTGTCTGTGGTTATGGCCTCTACACGGCAGCTGCCATCCAAATAATCACACACTAAGGTCATGGAAACAATCTTTGCAGGGCAATCACTCAAAATTGAGCCATGCCATTGATACAGTACTAGGTACTTAAAAATACTAAACCCCACACCCATCAGGTATTTACTTCCTCAGTATCATGTGGAAAGAATTTGTTGTTGAGATCACATGAGTAAAGGAAGAGCACTGAGTTGAAGAAGAGTAGGCTACCAACTGCTGAGGATGAACCCTGTTAAGTAGCACAGATCCTGATGCAGAGCTAACATCTCTCCTCTGCTCCATGGTGAATTTCTGTACAGGTAGTAGGGAAGTGTTGACCCACCACATCTAGAGCATGGGTTCACAGAGTAGGAGAGGGCTGTGACATTGCACCAAGAAGATGTGATAAACAGCTGTTGGTCCAAAGACAGTTATGAGATTATCATAGTAAATTTGTGAAACTTAGAATAGCTGGAAACGTGGGACAGGCTGAAGAAGCTGTTAACATCTAATTCTCAAATTTTAGATAAGCAGGAGACATGCATGCCTGGCAATTAGATCATTGATACAGAGGTAATGGGTTTCCAAGCATTGGCTATCTCAATTCCTTTTTGTGGAGACTTTTTGGGGGGGCAGTGGGCAATTCTTTTCAGTGCTCATCTATTGCCCCAATGATTTTGAGCAAGAGATTTCACTGCATTAGCAGGCAAGAAGGAAGCTGGAGTTTGAATGAGCTCCCTATGAACTTATTAAAGTGATGGATTCATAGTTTGCACAAGCAACTGAGCTGATCTAATAGTTTATTGTCACCAGAATGGGGAAGTAAACACTCCCTTCCTCTATTGCTTCTCTCTTCCTTGCTTTCTTCTCACCCTTGCCCACAGAGTGTCCCCCTCCTTGTGCTGGCTTGCATGCTCAGCAGATCCTTCAATGAGCCAGTTAGCTCACTAACCAACAGAAAACTTGATGCTCTTTTACTGAATCAGTTTTCTGCTGGGTTAGTGAATTGAATCAGCTGAAAGAGGGGTCTGACAAGCATCTGACTCATCACAAAGGTAGCAGTGTGTAAGTGGCCAACAGCAGGGAGAAGGTGAAATGACAAGAGTTGATGTACTTCAGTTTCAACCATTACAGAACTTTACCTTCTGTCATTTTTGGTTGAATGAGCAGTGGACACTGAAACCTGAATGCCTTGGGTACTGAAGAAGGACCACATCCTGCCAGAGCAGCGGACAAGCATGCCTTGCTGTCACCTGGAAACCAGGGCAGTGTCATCAGGTGAAGAAACAACCCTGGAAAAGTTCCCTTTCAAGCATAGCTAGGAGTTTCTTTGTTTATTACTTGACTTCTCCATAGTGATGCTTTTTGAATTTGAGGATAATGAAGAAAATAAATTTTGTTGTATTAAAATTATTTGACAACAATACTGTATTTTATAATCATTATTAGTGTTATCTAAAACAGTTGCTGAGTTCCAAACCTGTGTAAAAGGTAAAGAATTCTAGCTCAGATGTAACCCTAGATGAAACTTCTTCAGTTTACCTCTCCCTGATAGAGCCTTGATCTCTGAAAGTCTGTTGATAGGAGATACTGTTCAGACAATCCCCCCAAAACTCCAGTATCTGGAACGTTCTAGATTATGATATTGAAATCTTGAATCTTGTAAGAGAATTTAGACAGAGAATCCTTGAAAAATAGTTCTGTATAAGTAATTGCACATGGCTTTGAATATTTATTACATGTATCATTGTCTCCCACAGGGTTGCATAACTAAGTACTTGTTTAGAGTTTGGTTGTTCAATAAGATAAACTGCCCTTTGTTGAATGCCTAAACATGCACCCATTAGAAGTAAAGTGACCTATAAAGTTTTGGTAGCCATATGTTTTTCATGCAAACTTATTAGTATGACAAAATTCAGAAGAGCACATATTTAACCCTGTCTCTAAAGCAGGTATTTTGACTGTGAAATACATAAGTGAAAGAGTTAGTGTTATACAAATCAGATATTAACTGCTAAGCATCTTACTAAAAAAGAGGCAGTGAAATACTGGTTTTCACTCGTACCTGTAGTGAACTGTACAGATACTTATAAAATAACTTCTCAATATTCAGCCATTGTGAAGAGATGAAAGAATTTACCTATTCCATGAAAGGCTTTTAACGGGATAATTTGAAAGACTTAAGAGCCAGTAACACTACAGAAAGACCTGTCTGGCTATTAAAGGCTTCGAGGGACGATTCACTTGATATCCAGTAGGAGGTGGTAGATGCCCAATGGTTGGTTGTCTTTTACTCCATCTCTCTTCTGATCTGTAGGAAAATATATTTCTTGCATTTGATTATTTGTATGTTCTCTGATTAAGCTAATGTCTTCTGAAATTTTTCTTACATGATTTATCTTTGTACAGTAATTTCTTCTTTTGATTTTCCTTTCAAATTGTGGCATAAGAATATTTCTCTGTGAATTGACTTACTCTTCCACAATACCACTGGGGCTGAAAATGTTCTGTAATCTGAACAATTTAAGAACTCTTGCAATAGACAGTGACTATGATATAGAAAAGCATGAGACATTTCTCTGTGGTCTTATTTTTGCTTTCCAGGTCTAGGATTGAGTTTTGTGTTTGGCAGGGGAAGGAGTTTAAACTGAGTTAGGAATGTGTGAACTCAATTTTCAGTAGTTTATTTAATACTTTTACCTAAACCTCTTTGATTTCACTCATATCCAGCAATCGCTCTTACAGCTAGACAAGAAATAGTATTTATAATCTTTGAGCATCTTCTACAGGTCAAAAATATTTTACCATCCTGAAAATTCAATAACTTAAAAATTTTACCTAATCAAAATTATGACATAATGAGCAAATTAGGTGAATTTAAACATTGTTTTGACATGGTTTGTAACATTTAATTTTAATTTTATTTAATTATTTTTAAGGTAGGATGTAGTTTGTCTGTAGTGTAGCACAAAGGAATTCAGGAACTGCCATAATAGAAAAACCTCAAAGCCTGTCTAGTTCATCGTACTGTCTTTGACAGGTAGTTAATGCCAAATGTCTAAGAGAAAAGTGCTGACCTGTCTAAGAAGTACATGTAGGTAGCAGATATATAGTTTTACTGTAAAAAAAAAAAAAATCAACAAAAATAATGCAAGATGTGTAATCTAAAAGTTGATAAATTAAAATTATCAGAAAATTAAGTTTCATTTCATGTTGTATAATGTGGCATTAAGCTGTTTTCAACCTGCTATAGCTGCTATTCATTATTTGTTAATTCAGATATATGTCTAAAATTATACTGCACACATCATATTTTAAACATTTTATATATTTTTATTATTTTTGCAAAACTCTGAGAATCTAAGGCTTGTGACTGTGACTATGCCCAGCAGCACCACTTACATTGGTCTGCAGAGCCTCTGCTCCATTCCTTCCCCTGATATTTCTTACTGTCCCTGTCTTATTTCTTAATGCATCTTTTTTTAACAGGTTACTCAGCTGCTTATACAGCCACATGTGACCGGGATGGGGGAACTAATCCAGCTAAAAGAATAAAGGGAGAGGGAGAAGAGGAGTAAGTGAAGGGTTGTTTAAGCAAGTACCGATAGCTAATAAGCGTGGTATCACATTCCATCCTAGTCTCAAACAGCATCTGTGAGAGGCTTCATCTTCCCTGAAGGGAGGGAAGAAACACTCCCTAAAGTACTATCTCCTTGGATATCCAGAATTTGGAGGTATCCATCTGTGTGAGCATGACAAAGCGTCTGTCCATGTAACAACAGCACCTGAGGAATTTGAGGAGGAAGCCCAGTAGATCCTGCTGCAGTTTAAAATTTTTCTAGCCCTGTGTCACCCATTTCTCTTCTGAGTCTTGCCAGCTTTCCAGTACACTGCTCATCAAAGTGGACTTGAGCTAAAATAGTAGGCTGAACTGGAGTAAATGAGACATGAGTACATATTTCTTGCTTCCAGCTCTTCTTGGGGTTAAGGTAAAGTTATCTTGGCAAGGAGGTAGCTCAGCTAGCAGGCAGGCAGCTGAGAAATAGAACACACGGAATCGTGATAGTAAAATTAACCATAATCTTTTAGCCTAGTGAAAACATTAAAAGTAGACCCACTTTTTTTCCCAAAGTCATAGTCCATGTAATAGTCCAGTATAGTCCATTTTATCTCTTTTCAGACCAGAATAAAGGCGGCCACAGGCTCCCCAGTTAATCTCTCAACCAAGCTTTAATCCCAAAATAAATGAAAGGGCAGTTTAGCTCATTCAACAAACAAATACAATAAACTGCTCTACATGCCTGCAGGTCAGGAAGCCTTGCAGCGATATCCTGGTCTCAAAGAAAACCTCTTGCACTTAAAGACAACCCTCCTGTAGCCAGCCAGCTCCTACTTCTGTTGGGATCCCATTTAAGCCTAGTAGCAGGGAATTGTTGCCCTGAGCGCTTCCCCGCACCAGTGAACTGATTAGTTACAGGGCAGAATAAGCTGCTCCCACAGGTCCTCACCGTGCTATTGACACTATATGACAGTTACTGCAAGTCACTGGTTAAATCTGTAGCATAGCAAGATTGCTTCCTTGCCCAGCAATGAAGAAATATGTTAGGAATTGTACTGTCTCATATAGAAATTTAAGACATAACATCACATCTTGCCAGCTTCTAGATAAGACTACATATATGAGCTCCTTTTTGGGTTTGGGGGTTTGGGTTTGATTTTTTTTCTGGTATGTTTTCTCCTAATATTAAAGACTGTAAAGGGAACTTAGGTAGGGTTTCTGTTTGAATGTCAGACCAAGCAAAGGCAGATACTTCCTTTGAACATATTTAACACATCACCCTGTGACCCAGGGCAATTTATTTAAGTCAGTATTTTCAAAAGCAGGTGACAAAAGCTAGAGGCTAAAATCAGTGGAAGCCATAAGTACTTACTACCTTCAAAAATAAGGCCATTTGTATATAGGTGTCTATGGGACATACAATCTGCAAAGTCTTGATCTTCTTAATATCTCACTTTCTGCACTGGGGGAAATGTTTACTTGCCTCACAAGGGTAATGTAATGTAATATGAATTAACTTTTAAGCACTCTGAATCCTCAAATGAAAGGAACTCTTCAAGTATAAATTCCCAAGATTAATAGCATATTATCACACACAGAATCCCAGTTATCCTATGGCAGAAATGTGAGCAGGACACATCCCCAAAGCAAGTGTTGTTCATTAGGTGTTCCAATTCTGTGAAAAATTGGTACACTGTGTTCATTTTTTTTATCAGGCAAAGGACTGAATGTACTGCTTGTAGGAAGAGGACTGTAAAGAATAATAATAATAAAGAAAAAAAATAAAGCCAGATACGCGTACTACAACTCTGCATATCAGCTCATGTGGTCACCTGATGTCTTACAAAGAGGCATCCTCCATGCAACAACCTACTTTGCCATGTACAATGTACAAAGCAGCCCACACACAAAACCAACAACCCACAGTGTTTGGACAGTGGGATATGCCTGTGCCTGAGCCTGGCGAAGGATGTGTGCCTACTGGCTAGGGGTGAATGCCTCAGTTAGTTTATATGGGAAATAGTGTGAAGTTTGAAAAAAATGTGATGATGCAGAAGCACCTGGAGCCCAGTGACATTCCAGGCTCCTGGAATGTCCAAAGTCCTGTGTCCATTTCCTTTGGACATAGTCAAACCAAACTGGAACTATATGGTCACAGAAAGTCACTAATTCAGCTTTTGCAGATCAGCTTATTTGGTGGATACTCAAGGGAGAACTGTGACCAGAACACTGGAGATAGATACACTTTTTCTTGAACTAGCCAGATCCTGACACGCTATGCTGAGTGTGATGGGATGCAGAACGCAGTGAGGAGAGCCTCCTCAGATATGTGTACACACTTTCTAAGACATGTCAGACTTCAGTGAAGCCCTAAAATGCAAAGGCCAGCTTGGTGGTGAGGGAGAATAGGCTGGCTGGGGCCCAGGTGTGACAGGATACTGCTATTTCCGAGCTTGTATATAGTTCTGGTGAGAGAACCAGACTTTATTTGGATTTCAATAACTTGATGACTTTTGCCTGAGCTCTCTATGGCAAAAATGTTTTCTTTCTCAGTATTTGTCATGCCTCAAAAGAAATGAAGAAATAATAATCTCCTTGTATTTATTTTAACTTTTGCTTTCTCACATGACTAGATGGAACCTTTATGTGATCTGATCCTGGACTAGGTCACCTAAACCTGTCTGGTGGCCACACTCAGGTAAGGTACTACCATGCATTGCAGCAGAATTTAAATGGTTTTGCACTGAATAGGATTTGAGCACAGACAAAATTGGCCATAAAGGCAGCTGCAAGACTGAATATCAAAAGCTAAGTAGAGAACTGGAGTGCTGTTAGGCAATTTTGAATCATCAAGATGCTTCCTTTCAGGGACTAAACATTAGCTGATTTGGTAATCAGTGGACTGACTAGAGAATTTCAATAAGAACAGCAAAAGAACTACGAGGAGTATGTTTGAAGGTAAGGCAAAGGAGACTCTCTGCTATAATCAGAGACAAAGACCTGATGTTATTATAGACAGGTAAGCATTTGGTGAGTCCAGCCATCACTTTGTTACATTGAAGAGCAGCAAAAGGCATCTTTCCAAGCTGCATTGTCATATGAATCATAGGGGGAAGCTGTAGGTACAGGTGAATAATAGGGACAAAATGGAAAATAAGTGGAGAACAGTGGCATCACATCCAGCCCACTTATCAAGACAGATAAGGTCAAGTCTAGAACATGAATGATAGAGAACCAAATGCAACATAGTCTGCCCTGATGTGGAAGGAAAGAAGAAAGAAGGTACATGACCAATGCAGGGAACCAGTACATGCCAACCTGCAGAGCAAGTGCACTGAAAGGATGAAAGCCTTCATCAAACAGCATGGCAACATCACCCTGACTTCTTCACGTTTCTGCTGTTAGTGGGAGATGCCCAAGACAGAGTGCCTGGAGGATGAGGAGACAGTCGGTCACAATGCCAAAATAGATTGAGGGCTGAAGTTATCATCTCTGGCGTGGGCTGTACACTAGTACTCTTGACACAAGAAAGCAGTGAATGTTCCCATGAAAGACAAAAGGATTAACAGTGTTGAAAGGAAAATATGCTGCAATCAGCACAAAAATTGGAGGTATTAGAGTGGGCAGCAGAGTGAGCTTGGAGAAGGAGCTGGGCTGCACAAACAGCAATAGACCTAGCTGCACTTGCAGTCAAGTGGCCAGTTTGGTTTTGAAGTGTGAATTACCTTCATGCAGTTACTCTGTGTGTCCTACGAAACACACGCTTTTTTGTTATATATGTGGTAATTCTCTCCGTTATGTCCATATAGCCTTGCAGAGCATTGCACATTTCACATTCTAATCTCTTACCATCTTTTTAGTAAAGGTGCTACCATAGGTTGTCTTTTAAAATACTTCCTTAGCACTGATGGTCTAATTCCTTTTCTTATTATTACTTTTTCCCCCCTGGAACTGGAGGCTTATCTGTCAGCAGAGGCTGGCGCACAAAGTCGCCTATGAGGAACCTCATGAATAATTGATCCCTTCCACCATGCCAGCGCCTCCCATTCTTCCCAACGGGGCCGAGATGGCAGGCCGATGTCCTCCCTCTGCCGGTTCTCAGCCCTCCGCCATTGTTCCCTACGTGCCGAGCTCACCGCCCGCCGGCCCCGGCTGCGGCCGCTCCGGGAGACCCGGCCCACCCGCCGGCCACTCTCAAAATGGAGGCCCGGAGGCGATGACGGCTTCACTCCCGTTGAGAACTATGTGAACGGGCCGCCATTTTGGAAGAGGGCGCTGGTTACGGCGTGCCCGGCGGCTTCGGCCTCAGCGGAGGGTGAACCTTTGCGTTTGGGAGTACGGGGAAACGGTCATCCACTAAGAACAGACCCGAGTGTAACACTGACGGCGTGAGGTGCTTGAGGTCGCAGTGGTTTTCGACAGCGTAGGAATCTGAAAGATCCACCTTGTTTCCATATTGGGACAAAAAGTGAGGAGAGTAAGCCTATACACAGTATAGGAAGCTCTAGATACAATCCATTCTAACTTTTAGGCTATGTAATTGATTTACACAATCCTATAACTGACTTTGTACTCAAGAAGAGAGCACTGAAATCTTCGGAAGTATATTCCCTATTTTTATACAGTAAAGAGGTTGACTCTACGCTGACAGGTCTGGTTGCGCCTGGAAATGTCAGGGCCGAGTGCTGTCTCCCCAGATGGGATCGATCCTCTCTGCCCATGGGACAGAGCATCGCTTACCTTAATGGTGGCTTGGCCAGGATTCCCCCATGTGTATTTACTCTTACAGGACACTTCTCCAATGGACAATACATTGGAAAGATAATAATGCCATTTTACTGTTTCTTTTTCCATTTAACCTTTCTTACGGGGAACGTTCACCATGTCCCCAACAGAGATGTTGCAGTCATCCTTGCCCGTCCATCACTGCCCTGTCATACCTGGTCTCTCAGTGGCTGGGGGTATGTTGCTCTAAAAACGAGGTGGTGGACATGGCAGTAAGGCCAGACGTCCGGTGGGCTGGTGTCCTGCTGACAGCGCTGCGCAGGGCTTGGGTATGCCCGGTGGGTCTGGGGCGGATGGCGAAAATGCTTCAGGCACAGCTTCGGACGTAGCACCATCCCCACCAGGGAATGGGATTCTGACAGCAGTTTTGGACTAGCTTTTGCAATGCAGTTGTAGGTATATTCGATGCAACTTGCAAGTCAGATGTAGAATGATGAAACAAGTGATTTGTTATTAGTCATTTAATAGTACCTCTTGGAATTACACTGGTTTTCTAAAGTGCGACTCATCAGAACAACTTTTAGAGAAAAGTGTATTATCAAGCTTCAATAGATAAAGGCACTCGCAATCTGGACTTTTAACTGCTACAGTTTTTAGGTTCCACTGACTGATCTGACCCAACAGAAGGGCTTGTATTCATAGTTTTACTTGTCAAAATACTTGCATAAATTGTACAGTGATGTTAAAAGTAGAAGTTAATACAAGCTATTCAAATTTCTAAAGTTTCAAAGACAATAGAAATTCCAATGTGCTAGATGTTTACTACTTAATTATTTTGTAGCTAATGAGACTATTTGGAGTGATGTTTTGAAGTAAGGGATAGATTAAAAAAATATTAGCTATCTTCAAAAAATGTATTATAGCACAAACTGATTTTTAAAAAGTCTGAAGAAGAAATATATTACATGTTCCTTAGAAATATTCATCTAAATAGCTAATGGGAACTTTATGCTATTCTTTTTTTTTAAGATTGCCTCAAGCTAATTCTGAGAGTGGAGGAGAAAGGCCATGTGTATGTTGGGGAAGCTAAGTGGAACGTTTTGGGTAGAGAGAGATATATATATCCTCAACTAATTGCTTCTTTCTGAAGTCTGAGTCAGATATTATGTGAATATGCACACTTTCTTTTATATAATTTCTATAATTTAATTTAAAACTATAACTGCAATATATTTTACAGCAGATATTGATTGATCTTATGGAACTCATTTTAAGCCCAATATTAATTAGTACATGAAGACTGTATAAAGTTAAACTGAACATACTTAAAATGTAAATACCTTGGAACAGGTATTAAGATGTTTATAAAGTCATTAACACAGTGGGACTAAGTGATACTCTTAAGTGATACTGCAGTGTAAAACATTACATTAAGTAAATCATTATACCATTGGGATTATCTGTTACAAATACAAGTACTGAAGATTGCATTATAAGATCTTATAACTTATTAAACAAAATTTTATATTAATAAATGCAGAAGGATGAGCATTCAGTTACACCCTCTTACAGTGCTATACATAATACTGGCTAGAAATTGCTATTTTTTAGTAAGACAGCAGTTGCCAGGATGTAGACTGAGAAATGCTGGGTTTAATTTAAAATTTTATTGCCAGATTTCACACTTTATACTTAGCAAGAACTGTTTCTTGCCAAGTGAACTTTCAGAAGACCATACTGTGCAAAATGGATGATACTGTATTTGAAAAATATACATAAATCTGTGAACACAGTCTGCAGTCCATCCAGACAGTGTGCATGTTTAACCTAGAGAAGAAGTGCCTGTGAGAAGCACTGTATTTACTGTTATAAAACATTCTTTGTGTATTTCAAAATCACTTCACGGAAGCCTATCCCAGAATCCTCATATGCAAATCGTTTTGAGAGTGTGATAAAAGTTTGGGTTAATCAAGAATTAAAAACATATATTCCATATTCTGGTATGAATCTCTTATTTCTCCCAACAGAAATGTTTGAGGATCAGAGGAGCAAACAGTATAAAAAGGAAAACCAAGCACATTGTACAAGTGTGGAAAAGGCTCACATCATACAGAGGAGTGCAGTAAGGCCATTAAAGGCAACTAATATTCTTTTTCTAAACTGGTGGAAAGAGACAGAACTGCAAAACTTGCTCTCCAGGTAGTTTAAATAAATGGATGAAAGGCACAGAGAGATCAAACTTGAATGAAATCTCAGTGAAGACATACCTTCACAGATTACATAGGTCTTCTTGATATGCAAAGTTATTTGATGTAGAATGACAGGAATTACAGTGAAAGGTGGTTCAGGGATCGTGACTACACTGTCAGCTAGTTGTGCTACACAGTGAAATAATGATGAAGGAAGAACATCCATCAGCCTGCTTAGCTGCTGCTCTTGGAGACTAGAGCTGTTGCCAGTTGACAGTTTTATAGCTGTATGTGTTCTGCCTTTGCATTTGTTTCCATTCAACAAGTTTAAAGATCTACGTGGATCTGTTTGGGAACTGGTCACAAAACTATCGACCTACAAAGACACTCTGGTATATGTACCTAGTATACCAAATACCAGGTGTTCCAGACAATGTGGTTTTTAAAGTTACACATTTCTTCTTAGTTGCAGTTACAAATTGACTTCTACTCACCCCCCAGAGACTGACTGGGAGTAACTGTAAAGTAAAAAGTAACTGTGGTTACTTAATTGACTGCTAAGTGATAGAATATTAAATCTCCATTTACTCAGCTGAAACTGGGACACGTCTCCCAATTTCCTGATTATTTCACTAGAATTCATTGGTTTTTACTGTAGTTAAATATGCAACTCAGTTAGTTCAATCTTACCTATAGAAAGTCTACTGCTACAGTTCTAGAACTGTATTCAGCACAATTAAGTTTCCATCTAAATTCTGTGTTTAGTCCTGTATTGTTTTATTTTAGTAAATTTGTTTGACTTGAAAAGCTGGATGGACTAGTTCTGAATTCTAGGTGATGGAGAAAAAAAATTCTGGTGCTGTGCATCATTGACATATGTTTTAAAATTGCTTCAACCCAATATATTCAAGTTATATAGAACTATAGCTACAATAGTCTGATAGCCAAATATCTTGTAGGTTCTGGATCTTAAGATCCGCTAGTTCAAAAGGATCTATTTCTATCTTACATTGCCTTCCACTCTTAAAACTTCTGGAAAAATAATGAATTGGATGTTTTAATTGAACAGAGGTTGTAATTAAGTAAAACTATATGTAATTATGATGAGTGCAGTAGGTATCCTGGTCATTTACTGGAATACTTCGCCTGATGAGGAGAAGCCTTAGGCCCTGGTTCCAAATTTGTATGTGCTGGATCACCTTTCAGTACTGATTTAATCTAGATCAAGCATGGATACAGCCCTGCATTTCCATCACTCTACCAGAGCATTTGATACAGTGTTTATACCTCTTTTATGGTGGCTATCGTTTGTCATACTGTCTATAGGAGGACAATAGATGCTTGATTCAGCAAGAAGTAAAAAGTAGCTTGGTGAGATAATACCTGATCCAATATCAAATCCTCTAGGACAAAGTTAACCTTCACATTTTTATATATACTTGAAGTTGCATGGTGAGTTTATATGAGCTCGGGACTTTGCATCACGTGGCTGCAATGTTTTTGATCCAATACTACTAGTTTTCCCCAAAGAGATTGGCAACCTTGTGAAACTATGGCCTTATGGTCTGTTCCTGTCAGTCAAGCATAGGAAGCGTGTCTTCAGAAGCCAACTACAGGATTTAATTTTTTTTTTTTGTTAAAGCACCTGAGTAACAATTTCAGCTGCACTGTATAAAGATTATTAACAAGAATGATTCTGAGCTAGTGCACTGTGAAAATTACTTAAATAAGGTCATTTTCAAGTAAATTTTCATTCTTACAATAGAATGTGTCACATGGAAAGTCCATTGTTTAATCTCAGAGTGCAGGAAAAGTTTTTTGGTGTGCTGTAAACTGATCGTATAGTTACATTATAGATCCTTAAAAATTTGTCAGTTTTCTAATGGGAATCTAAAATTAGTATCTTCTGTCCATATTTCATTTTCTAAATATATGGTTTGGTTTGGGGCAATAGTAATCAACAGCTACCAGTAAGTTCATTAGGAACGCGGGTGTCACTTTTGAAAATATACAGTTCCTTATTCAATGTCTATCTTACTATCTTATTCTTAGCCTACCAAATAACACGATAGAAAATTTACCTGATCTGAATAATGCATTCTATAGTTTTTCTAGGACATTGAGAGCTAACTTTGTCTAGGATAGGATTAAAGCATAGATATTATATCCCAGTGCTTCCTGTCCACCTCCTGGAACAATGTACTTAAATAAAAATCTCTGTCTTTTATTTAAAACCTAAAAAGCAAATTTCTGGTCTTGTGGTTGTGAAGGAAATACTGCAATCATAAATTAGGTATGACTGATCGAGGGTGTTTAATCCCCTAGCCTAAATAGGAAGTGTGAGCAGCAACTACCACTTAGTGAAAGAACTCTGTGAACAGACAAAAGAAGTCACAGATGGCTTCTTTCACACACAGACACATACATAGCTTGGCTACAGAGAAGTACGATCTATGCATACCTCTTCCTGCTCCTGCTTCTTCTCTGAATGGAGATGGGGATTCCTGTAGTCACTTTATTGTTCCTGAGAGGAGTCATTCCCTGAGGCCTGTCTGGGAGTAGATAACAGTCTGTGCCACTGTTCTTGCCAGGATGGTGGGGAAGGCAATTCGTGCCACCGCTACTCCAGTACAGCAGCCACAGCAAAGCTAATGGGAACCCCATGTCGTTACATACTTGAGTCCATAGACTACTCTAAGGGCAAGGAGAATATGCCCCCAAAATGTATGGATAGTACAGTGGGATTTGTCAGACAGGTCTTTTAGGCTGAGAACTTGCTGATCCCCACTGTAGATTAAAAAGGAGTAGAGAAGCGTCTGGGTCTTTGCAGTATAGAAACTTACAGAATGATGCGGATATCTTAAAATAACAAGAAGCCCTGAGCATTCATGGTTAGTATAAGCAGTCGTGAATCTTCAGTCTTCACCTGATGCTTAGAAGATGAACACCCCCTTCCCTCACCCCTCCACTTAAATACAACTGTTCTAAATGACTGTGTTTAAAGACCTTTAAGTCTTAATACATGATTGAAGTTATGTTCAAATTGGTGTAACAGATTGTATTATTTTTCAGGGAACTAGAATATTAATGGGGTAAAACCTGTTGTAGAAGGACAGGTAAGGAAATAAGCAAAGACTTCTCTTTGCTATGAGCTGCAGATGGTAGAGGGACATCTTCTGCTGAAGATCTTTGGAAAAAAAATAAAGGAAATATGTATGGGTGTTACCACTGTGGGAACCTATTACAAAACAGCAAACTAAAAGTTGTAACTACTTGTGGGCAAGTAGACAGGTGATCCAGAGCAACTATTTGATAGTAATGTAGATTATTAATTAGGCTTATTATTTATGGGGAAAAGAACACAGTTGGACACAGACTGTCCAGTAAGGTCTTGCAATGCTCTGATGAAAACTTCTTGATGCAGCAGGGGAAAGGACCTTGAAGGAAGCTTCTACAAGACACATTTTTAAGCAACTGAGGAACTGGTTGAAAGTGGGAAGTCAGGAGAACACCTAGGAAGGAGAGGCTAGGAAATAGGAATTCAAAATCTCTATGAAAATAAGAGCAAGGAGAAATTGGAGACAACTGCTGGTTCCTGAAAGAAGTAATTTACATACACAAATGTGAACTGTTTCATTGTGTAGGAAAGACAGTAAATGTACAAAGAGACCAACCTGGTTAAATCATGAGTTCTTCATTCTTCTTAAACAACAACGAAACACAGAGAATAGGTCAAATTACCAAGGAAGAAATAAAAAAATATAGCATAAGTATAAAGGTACAAAACTCATGGTTTAACCACATACAAAGGTGTTACAAAAAACTCACCAATAGTGGAGTGGATAAACAGGAATACAGTCTACAAGACACAGGAAATAATCCCACATCATATGGCACTGGAGACTCTTCAACTGTCACACTGTGTTCAGTTCTGGGCACTCAACAGAGTCACGCATCACCTAGCAAGTGTCCAGAGAAAACCAAAAGAATGACTAGAGCTGTAGAAAATATGGTCTGAAAGAAATTAGGAACGTAGTCTGAGTATATTTGTCCTGAAAAAGCAAGACAGATTCAAATTGGATGTTAGAGAAAACTTCTGAATGTTGAAGGTGTTAAAGTGTTGGAATCAAAATCATGAGGTTGTAGAGGATGTTTAAAAACAAGCTAACTAAAGTCTTAAGGAGCAGGTCAGGAATGATAAAGTTATAATTCATTTTGAATTGGGCTAAAGTGATGGGATACATGACCCTGAGAGATCCCTTTCAGCCTTAGCATTCCATGTCTTCTCTACAACCTAATTAGTTCTATGAGATTTCAGCCTAGTGAAGCAGAGGACCAGTCTCTGTCCTAATTACTACACCTTTCCAAATTGTCTCAGAAATACCTTTTTTTTTAACATGAAAACTGCTTGCTGTTTTTAGCTGTGACTATTCAGTCATAATATTTATTTTCAGTATCCTTCTGTAGATTAAGGATTAGGACATCCTGATGAGGTCTTAAATAAAGTCCTATAAACAATAGTGCTAGAGTGTGTTTCTACAGACAGATTATTGTGTTGTTAACTAGCTTGAGCTAGCTATCTTAATACCATGCAGGAATGGAGCACAGATTGCTTTCTCAAACGGCTAAATGAATCATTTCACTAATCCATTCATGGCAGGAGGGTAAGAGGCTGATGTGTTACTTTGATACTATTTCCTCGAAAAAGCAGCTGGAACTCTTCATATGTGAACTGAGCCATTGTCACTCATGGTCTGTTCAGGGAATTCTTGTTCATGGGCCACATTACTTTCACTATTTCCAGTTCTTTGCATAGAATACTTAAGACTATTTTAGACACCTTTTGCACCTAAAGGTACAGCACAGTAGTTGAAATGGAATTAATCATTCATTCTCCAATCAGTATCTGAAAAGTGCCAGACTATTTGTTTGATGTTCTAAAAAGAGCTGGTACGGCATATTGTCGCATGCTGACCTCTTCTGATCACTCGGTGTGCACAGACTGGTACAGAGTAATTAGCCATTCCTCAAGGTGCAAGAGTTTCTTTTGCATATGTAGTGGTTGTCATTCTCCTTAACTCATTTCTTTCCTATTCCCAGGTTGCATGAATTACATGATTACATGAATTCCCACTCTCTTGATTCCCTAGTCATCTGCTGATGGAGAGCTCTTCACAATGGGGATTTTCCACTAATTATCTCTAGCCATTTTAAATTGTGTGTGTTGAAAAGTGACTTTGTAGAGCAAAATTTCCAGCCTAGGATCCTTCCTCACAGGTGTCTTCATAGTTTTACTTCTGTTGCATACTTCTACTTCTGTTTTACCAACATAACTAGAAATAGAGTGGAATACTCTATTTTTTCAATCAGTAAAATGTATCTGTCGACACTTTCCCATTAAATTAATGGTCTATAAACTGCAGAGAGTTAAAATTTATGGCATTTGCCTTTGTTGTAAAGGGATTTATAATAAAGTATATTTTAAGTTCAAATGAAGATTTCTCCTGTAGGTTATTTGGTTGTAAGCTTCCTCTCTCACATGTTACACCGAAGTTTTACCTCTTCCTTGTCTAGCAATTAACTGGTATCTCACTTCTATCTGAGTAGAGAAACAAGACACCTACTTCAGTGGGTCATCTGTTTTCTAGCAGAACAGTGACTTCAGGCTGGTTGGGGTTGTTTTGATAATATGGTCAATGTTAGGTATCTTGAAATCCTGAATCTTTAAAACATGACACATGAATAACTACATTATCCAAAAGCCATGGGGCAGAGCCCATAGAAATAAATAAATATCTCCTGTTTGTTCCAAAAGAAGCCTCGAAACCTATGTATTTAACAACTATGATCCATGGTGATGTATGCAACCTGTTGTTTCCCACCTCTCTCCTTCCTGATTTCTATCCACTAGCTTACATTTGCCAAAGTTATTAGCTGGAGACTGAGAGAATATTTGGGGAGGTATCACTACTGCTGTCTTCCGCTGTTCTCTAGACGTCCACTATTGGCCACTGCAAGAGATGGGATCCTGGGCTAAACAGACCTTTGGTTTGACTGCTTCTATGTTTCTATGTTCCTGTAAGCCTGAAAATTCTCTATTTGCACTAGTTAGCTTGTGATTGATAAACTCTTAGATTCCATCCATACTGATACACTCCAGTCTGAGGTGCAAACTCTGTAATTGTTCCTGAACAGCTTGCTATAATGCCAAGAACTGAGAGCAGGGAAGCAGTGCTGGAATACAGAAATGTGAGAAGATATGCTTGAGGGGATTGAATGATTACTGAGGTAAGGAAAGGATGGGAGCTGGAACAAGGTTTCAGAGAGATAGGTGATTAGGATATAAGCCTCGGATGTGCCAGGATGTGCATCTTCAGACTGGAAGTTAGGACATATGTGAGAAAATGGAAGACACGGACATAGGCTGCAGGGCAGGTGGTGAGAGAGAATAAAAGGGAATGCATGGTCCTTTTGAATGCCCATTAGGATCAGGATTCCTGAGTTAGCTGGTAAAGAGACAACATAAAATATTAGTTTATCTCTCCCTAATGATTGAGCTGCACAGAATTCACAGATGATAGTTTTCTCCTGCTTTTATTTGCTATTAGCTCATGTCACCAGAATTTGTCCTATAAACTCCTGAGTTTTGAACTTTTTGGATGAGCCCCAGGGATGTAAATTTGCTTCAGCAAGATAGAATTTCTGATGGTTGTTTTTCTAGATTGCCTTTTAGGAAGTTATCTTCTAAAAGTAATTTGGAGAGTGTTAAGATTATGGAGACTAAAACAATCAAAAAGTAGGGAGCACTCAAACTCAAGCTGCTTGTGAAAACTTAATTCAAACTCCTGGAATATATGTACTATGATACAGTCTTTTATTTATGAGATCACATACTATTTTTACCATAGGCCATTCCTTCCTTCAGTACACAGGACACCTAGTGTTCAGAGTATGAAGCCATGAAGTACCCTGTTGTTTGTATGACCCTTTCTTCATCTAGTACAAAAGCTACACAGTGCAGTGACTGAGGCAGAAGATTTAAACAAGAAAAAGTTGGATGTGTGTTTTGGACAAAAGAATATCTCCTGAACAACTAGATTCTCTCCTTGTCTCATTTCAATGAATCCTGTGTGAGGCTGAAACTCATTTAACTCAGATTTGGGATAGGCAGAGAGATGTGTATTTTTCACTTCCTAGGTACCCAGCCTCATGCTCTGGAGCCTTCTCAACTGCAAGCAAAGTTGATATCAGATGTGATTGCCAAATGAAATATAAAAATAAATGCTATATCCTTGACAAACATAGCCATCCAAAACAGGCAAACAAAATAACACACATTTTTGACACTAATATAACTGTACCTTAGCTGTCTATGTATAAAATGGGGATGAATGGACTAATGTTTGTGAAGCTGTCATCTGCCAGTGACAGATGTCAAAAGAATCATAGAATCATAGAATATCCTGAGTTGGAAGGGATCCACAAGGATCATTGACTCCAACTGCTGACTCCACATGGGCCAACCTAAAAGTTAAACCATGTATCTAAAAGCGTTGTCCAAACGTTTCTTGAACACCGACAGGCTTGGGACCATGAGAACTTCCCTGGGGAGCTTGTTCCAGTGCTTGACCACCCTCTCAGTGAAGAACTTCTTAATATCCAATCTGAACTTACCCTGATGCAGCTTTAAGCCATTCCCTTACATCCTATCACCAGACACCAGGGAGAAGAGATCAGCACCTCCTTCTCTGCTCCACCTCATGAGGAAGCTGTAGACAGCAATGAGGTCACCCCTCCATCTCCTCTAAGCTGAACAAACCTAGTATCCTCAGCTGCTCCTCCTAAGTCATGCCCTCCAGTCCCTTCACCATCTTTGTTGCCCTCCTTTGGACACGTTCTGATATTTTTATATCCTTCTTATGTTGTGGAGCCCAAAACTGCACAGAGTACTCAGGGTGAGGCCACACCAACGCTGAGTATAGCAGGATAGTAATTTATTTTGACCAGTTAGCTATACTGTGCCTAATGCACCCCAGGATGCAGCTGGCCCTTTTGGCTGCCAGGGCACATTATTGACTCATATTGAGCTTACCATCAACCAAATCCACCAGATCTCTTTCTGCAGGGCTGTGCTTGCACTCCAGGCTCTTGTCCCCTAGTATATACATACATCCAGGATTATACCATCCCAAGGAATATTATTTAGAGCATGGAATGGTGTTTCTTAAAAAAAGCATGAACTGAATACCCTAACGTGGGGATAAAACAAAATGTCGAAGGGTATGCATGAATGTCATTCACCTCATATGCTGAATGAGACAGAGGTGATGTGAAAAATGAGTATTAGTGCAATTTGGGAATATGACATAATGCATATGCTCAAACGTGCATTGGCAATTAATAACTAGTTCAAGGGGTAGAAAGCACAGGAGCAGGTCTGAAGGTGGGATCACAGGGTGGGGATTTTTGAGTCTGACTCAGCAGAAGCTGACGAAGTGGGACAAAGAGCTGCCTGTTTAGCTGAACGTAGGCAGCGACACTCAAGGACAGGAGATAGCAGCTTCAGGATGTGGAGAATATGGGAGGCATTTCTCAAAAGTCATGTCATGAATCGGCTGTGATTTTCACAGTTAGCTTTTTAGAACTGAACTGAAGTTGCATGGGCATGTAGGGGATGTTGCATTTCGTAACCTGTAAGCATTTGACTTCGCAAACTTACTACTGCTTCAATTACGTTTTCATGTATAACATATTTATTTAAAATGGAGAGCACAAGAATGGTTTAGAACAAAATGAAGAAATGTTTGTGAAAGAAGATTATAGTTTTAGAGTAAGAGCAAGAGATGGAAGGGAAGGTACCTTAAGAGACACTAGAAAGTTAAAAGGGAATGATGGACTTTTGGAGGACAACAGAAGTAAAGAGAATACCACAACAGATTCAGAATTGGAGGCGGGGGTGCACTAGTGAGGGGACTGAACTTGAGGATCAAGCACTGGTTAATGCAACAAAGGAGGAAGAAAAATTTTGGATATGTGGAAAAGAGGCTGCAATAAGATGACAGATGTTTAAAGAACAAGAATTTTAGTTTTCTGGACACAAGTGAAAGTCTCATTTTGTAGTCATTCTAAAGGAAGAAATGGTAAGGTCAGTAAGGAGTCTTATGAGAGTCTCATCACACAGTCTTGTCTTTGTGGAAAGTAGGGTTGGATCCTTCCCACTTGCAAGGCTCTGTGCAGCACGTATTTTGAGTCTTGTGGCAAGGGAGTGACTGTGCTGTTTAGCATACTCTCCCATCCACCTTATAGTTCAGTGAAGCCCTAGTGGAAAGATCCTGTAGCAAATTTCTTGACTGTGTCCTGCCCTAACTAATTTTTCCAAATGGCCTTTTAGCATATAAAACAGCAATGCATTAATCCAATCTGAAGGTACTGATGACCATGGCACAGTTCTCATCCAACAGGAAAGGACAAGTTGCCTAAAAAAGCAACTTTGTTCATTGCTAGAACAGGCTCAGACACTGAATGAAACTGAAGAAAAACGGCTTTGCTTTGAAAATGAAAAGGTTTGCAAAAAATCACCATTTTTTCCAGTTCTTGTCTATGAATTATGTGTCAAAATATTGTCAAAACTATCACAGTGATTTACAGTAAGAGAATCTTATTATGATCTTTAATAATTTGATTTTTAAATTAAATTTCCTACAAGAAATTTCTTAAAGAATGTTTTAAAAAATGACCAATTTTAAGCCTTATGAAATAGAATTCACTTCACAATTTCATATTTTGCAGGGTTTTTTTCTCTCAGCCAGCTCTAAACAATGCTAATAACCAATTAAAAACTATATTGTGGATCTTACTGAGATAAAGCAGAAGCCAGATCACCAGTCAAAACCTGCTCATTCTTTTTCATATATGTAGCATCACTTTGATTTATGCAGGCTACCAGTACAGTTTCACAAATGGGATATATATTGTTTCCCTGTGCTTCCCACTGCACCCTCTTATCTGGCACTATCACTTATCTGATTGCACATGCAGCAAGATCAACATGTTGGTCCAGCTGAAAATTGCCCAATTTTTTAGCCACATGAATGCTCATGTCAGCATAGAAAGGTGACAGAACTTTATAGCCAGTCACTGGGGAGAAGACAGGACCACTACTTTTGGCAGCTGCTTTATCATGCAGCAACTCGCCTGTTGTGAAACTACACACTAAACCTCATGGAGCGTGATCTTACTCAGGCTCCTCAGTATGAGAAATACCAGGAAAAGAAAGGAATACCATAAGCCAGATTTAACGGAAAGAAGCAGATTTGAAGGTTCCCATATACTGAAGCTCGCTCTTTCAACACTGTTCTTACAGACCCACAGGAGGAGATCTTCAACCTGCAAGTAGAAAGACCTTGTTTGGGAGAAGACTAGAAAAGGTGTGATTTACCAAATCCAGTACTTGATTAATATTTGTGATCAAATAGTTTTTGAGATCCACTAATGAAAACCTAGAAAGAAACTGGATTTAGAATGAATAAGGAATTTTCTTTATATATGTGAATACATACACAGATGCCTCTCCAAAGATAGGTTACGGTAAGATGAGAAACTAGGTTCATGCAACAACTCCCTCCTGCTGAAATGGAGTCATTCCATCCTCCTTCAGGCTGCATGCTCTTCTGTGCTGTCTTTGTGGGGGCTTCAGTACCTCTCTGACATATAAGTCACTTCAACTTACTAAGGTGGCAAAAAGCTATTCGCTTTTTTGTTTTCCTTAATTGGTTTAGTAGGTTGGAGAACAAATGTTATTAATGGTGGCAGGGCCCCAAATATAGCTGAATGTCATAGCTGACAGCTTTTCTCAGCAAAATGTCACTAAATCAACATGAAATGATGCTATTTTAGACTTGGACTTACAGTTTGAGGACAGTATAGGAAAGCTAGTTGTAGAAAATCATCCTAAAGTTGATTTGGTGTAAATGGCATGGAAGGAAAACAAAAGCAGGTCTGTATCTAAGCCTCTTGATTTCATAAGGCAAATTTTGGTAAACTAAGTGACCCTAGTTAATCAAGTCAACTGACCTGAGGAGGTCAGGAGTTTGAAAGGGGAATGATTTGCTGTTTCTTCAAGGGGCAGGTGCTAACACAGTGCATAAAAAAGGATAATTGAGAATAAGTAGAGAGTTTTCAGGGGAAGAGGGACTGACTAGCAAAAAAGCTTTGCTACACATTGAGAAGCACAGAGGTAAGATGGTATTTTCCAGAGCAGAATGAGGGAAATGGCAGCAGGTAGTTACCAAACAGGAGAGTGTCAAATTGAAGAGTGTCTGCTAGTAGATTTCTTTGAGAGTTATTCTTGAGATTAATCTTATTGTTTGGCAAAGAAGAGAAAATAAACTTATTGCATTGGCTGGTTTCACAAAATTAGGCAGCATCATCAACACAGCTGCAGTGGGATGTCATATGGAAAAACAATGAATGACCTTGATGATTAAACTAATGGAAACAAAACAAACTGCTGTAATACAAAAGCAAGGTCATACACTTGGAGGCTAATAAAAATCTTGCTGTTAACGGAGAACTTCCCCAGTAAATGAGTGGTGTAGAAAAGAACATAGGTACTACTAGAATAGATGGTGGTTATCTAATGTGGTTGTGCAAAAAGGCAACTGCACACCCAAGACTGCGATATTTCATGGAGATATGGAAATACTAATGTACTGTACAATGTAGTAATTAAATTTAAAATGGAATATTATGGGAATTTGAACCCACATTCAAGACAGATGAGTTCAGACCGGGATCAAGTAGCAATAAAGGCTAGCAGAAAGATCAGTGGAATGAAGATCTGTTGAGCAAGAAGAGACTAAAAGATCTTTGTTTAGTCTAGCAAAAGGAAGGCTGAGAGGGAATATGATTACTGTCTATAAATATATCAGGGGTAAACATCAGGGAGGGAGAAGAGCTATTTAAGCCAAAGGACGAATACTGGCACAAAAGCAAATGTATTTTTGAATAAATTTAGCCTGGAAATTAGAGGAAGGTTTCTAACCACCAAAACAATGAAGTTCTGAAACAGATTTGCAATAGGAGTAGGGGGTAAACATATCAAACTACCATTAAGATGGAGCACAAAAAGTTTCTGGAAGGGATTATATGACAGTTTCCTGTAATAGCAAGAAACTGGACTGAGTGACCTAGGGAGTCTCTTCCAGTCTTAAGGTCCTATATTCTGTTTTCCACTGTCATTTCTTCTCCATAAATACAAGAGATTTATCCAACTAAACCCCTCAAATGTTTAAAAACTAATAAAAACTATTTTGCAAGTAAAAATTATGTTGATTATTGTAAACTCACTGCAAGTGATTTCAGAATGACACTTTATTGGGTATTACATTCTTAGTCTTTACTGTATTGGAATGTCTTCTGTGGGGAGGTTGCCCAGTTTAGAACATAAGTTATTCTTTACTTTTTCAAAACTGAAATATGGGATGTGGCATAAAGGTCATTTGAAGACATATTATATCATGCAATGAATAGTAATCATATAGAATAGTATATATCGTCTCATTATTTGACCTTTCAAAAGATCACTTTGGTTAAATAAGCTGCAAATTAAATAGCTGAATGCAATTTATTTATAGTTACATATTGATTTGTTTATAAATATTGTGAAAAGTATATGTAGTTCAACAACCATAATGAAAACCACAGGTAATGTTTTGTAGAAAGCATTTTTTTTTCAATTTTTTTATAGTATGGGTTCTGTTATGTACAGTACAAACATATACACACATATGGTATCCTTTCATTAAGAGCTTTAGTCTACAAAAAATAGCTGCAATGAAACTTAAAAATCAGAACACCAACAAAGGAGAATATTATATAACAAAACCAGAATGATCAAGGTGTTACTGATCATAAATGTTTTAAGATTCTACTTTTTTTGTTTGGTTTTGGTTTTTTAATCTTTTTCCTTCCACTACTATCTCTTGAAGTTGTGTTGGGCAACCAAGTAGTAGAACAGAATTCCATTATGCCATGACCATGAAAACACAACATGTTCCATCAACCAATAAGTTTTTCCACATCTTTCTTCTTTGTGATGGCCAAGGGGGGATTGAGGCTAAATAGACAAAGACGTGAGGTTGAGGACAGAAAAGAAAGAGAAGTTTTGACAGAAATGGTAGGGGAAGAAAGCAGAGAAAAGAATAAGATAATGAGGATAAATAAAACGGTGTAAAGCAGAGATTACAAGGTTTGTGGGGCGGGGCAGTATAGAAGCCAACAATGACATCAAAGAAATTTTGGCATCACATACTTTACAAAGGATTACACTCCCATTTTCACTTCTACAGGTGGTGGAAACACACAGACATTTCTATGAAGTTTTATCTGCATTCCAAACGCAGTCTTTTTCCAAGCCAATCTTCAAATCAGTTGTAATAAACTATGTTCTAAAGGGCTTAATGAACCTCTACTTTCCAAGTGTTACACATACGAAGTGGTGAAAGACATCTTGTTCAAGTATTGCCTCTTCATTCCTCAGAACTCTGTTCTAGACACCCGGACAATTAGATTGATGGAAACCTAAACAGTGGTCAGGCTGTAGAAGTCCTTCAGCCAAAGGAATATATTTTCTTCTAATCTTGGAACAAATGCCACAATTCTTTATCATATAAATACTGCTGATAGCAGGAGGTAGCTTTAAACTATGTTCATTCTGTTCCTACAATATACTTTGCATCACTTGAAGGTTGGCTTGGTAGTGTTCTTAAGATTCCTGCTCAAACATAGACTCTTTAAAATATATCAGATTACTCCTTCTCAGTTCAAATACAGCTGACTGCTTTTTGAGACAATTTTACTCCATGACAGATAGAAGGATGTCACTTTTCTTCTAAGTCATTGAGCATACTGTTGGTTCAGCTTTGTTGAATTTATCTACTGCCAGCCAATACATTTGACATTTTTTAGTGAAGTTGCTGACATCAGGCCTGTCCATGAAAGCAGTGGTGTGGAGCCTATAAATACATCCATTTCAGATCTCTGGTGTTCATGAGGAGATTTTACTGCTTAGTGTTTGAGCTAATGCTAACTCTTTCAAACAAAAAAAAAGAATTACTCCATCTGGATTATTCTTAAAAATAATCTGAATTATACATGGTTTTACAGATGAAGAGGAATTTACATAGGTGTCTGAACACTCTCCTCCTTTCTCCTGATGTCAGTTGAAAAAATAATGGAAAAATCATGATGTATTTAATTATTTTTGTCTACATTTGAACACATGAATTAAAAAATAGGGTTACATATCTATAGGGGAACAAGAGTTCTCTGGGGTTCTAGACTTTTTTATACAAATACATTTCAGTACAGTTCCAAAACTGCAAGCAAAACCATTATAAAATTTCTGTTTTAACTGTATAATCTAAAACATTAATGAAAATGGTCTATTGCTACATTGCTACATAAAAATCCCAGATAACACTGTTTGGTAATGTCTATTGCTAGGGCAATGGTAAGAGGAAGGTGCTCTTTTGTCTAGTTTTTTAATGACTAGTAAGAGTGATAAGTTTCGCTTAACGTGTTCTAAATTAGAAAACCACTTATTTTCTACCATCCATTTCTGGTAGAATGTAAAAACAGGTGCTTAAGTCTTCTTGAATTTCTTTCTGAACTTCATCAGAAATTAAATGTTTAGGGATAAGCATTGTCGTAGAACAAAAGACGTCTTCCCAAGATGTGCAATTGGAAAGGTTGGAAATTATGTCATGTGGAGGATGACTTAACATGGTTTTGACTTTTACCAACCTAAAAGATATTCAAGGCTAATAATGGAAATAGTCAGGAGCCAGCTGACCTGATGGAGCGCGTGAAATTCAATGTTGAAATTTCAACAGCTGTCTGGTTACTATGATAATAATTAGCTGGACGGTGTGATGCTGTAGAACAAAGTTTATTAATTTACAGGGCAACTTTGAGGACACCTTCAAAACAGATGGTGGTTCATCTCCATGGCACTTTCTTCCTGGCAGTGGTTGCGTTGGAGCTGTTTTGCCATCAGGCATGAGCCATGGTGGTGCAAGCTGCCACCAGCCCCGAGGTAACTCTCTCCCCCCACACCAAGTAGTCTTTCCAAGCTTCACCTGATGGCTAGGATGATGTGGGAAAAAAAAAAAATTCCCATCAACAACATACAGTAAGAGTGTTGGAGAAGCTTTTGGCTTGAGTTGTTGACCGAAGCCTGTGTCTCCGGGTGGGATCATTAGGAAGAAATCAGATGTATTGTTGTGACAATAGAAGACAGAAAATTTCTGGTCTCTCCCACAATGAAAATTATTAACCGAACACATGAAGGGTGGTGGAGGAAGGAGGCAGCCCTCCAGTGACTTCTGCACCGCCCGAGAGCAAGGCTGCCCCGCGGGCTCCCCAGGCGGATCCCGCGGGAGGCTCCCACCTCCGGGCTGGAAATGGCGCCGGCGGCTTGAACCCGGCTCCTTGCGCATGCAGGAGGCTCTCTCCAGGGGACACTGCTCCGCGTGGTTGACACGAACTGATCCCGGCTGGCGGAGGCAGGGCGGGGGATCTGCTCGCTCTCCCTCCCTCTTCTGGGCAGAGGAGGATGAGTGAATGGGGCAGAGCGGGAGCAGCGCGCCAGACGGCAGGCTGCGCTCCCCCAGTCCTCGAAGGAGCGGGCGCGAGTGCCATGGCGAGCGCGGGCGGAAGGAGCCGCGCAAGGGAAGTGCGCATCCTCCATTTTGGCGGAGGGCGGGCGGAGAGCTTGGCTCCCGGCGCCTGGCCGCCGTCGCCGGTCGCAGCGCTCTTCCCCAGCCCGCGGCAGTGCCGGGGGCACCCGGCTCCTCTTCCCGCGGGGAGCCGCGCAGAGGCGCTTCAAATGGACGCCCCGCTGCGCCTCACGTTGGTTCGAATTGGTCCCAAGCTCCCCGCAGCAGCTTCCGACAAAATGGAGGACGCCACCACTGCTACCACCACCACCACCACCACCACCAGCAGCTCCTCCAGGAGCCATGTCGGCGGCTGACATGGCGCCCTCCCCCGCAGCGGGTGGGGGCAGGAGGGCGTCCTAGGGCGAGGGCGGCAAGGAGGCGCTGCTCGGCGGGGCAGGCGCCCTGCCCGGCATACGTGCGCTCTCTCCCTTTCCCCTCTGGGAGCGCTTCCATTATCCACGCGCTGTCCCTCATGGAAATGGCCCCAGGTTCAAAGCCCTGCTGAGGGAATGAAGGAGCGGGGTCGCACCTCTCGGAGGAGCCCTGCCAGCCCTATCCCTCGGCGGCACGGGGGAGGGCAGGGCGGAGTGGGAGAGGCGAGCCCGCGCCCCACGGCGGGGGCTGTGGCGCCCACAGGGACCGAGCGCAAGGCTAGGATGGGCAGCGCAACCTCCTCGCCGGCGGCCGGCCGGCGGAGCGCAGCCGGCGCGGCACGGCACGGCCCGACCCGACCCAGGCGGCAGCGCAAACTTCTGCAAGTTGCTGCTGTCAGAGCGCTGCGCGGGGAGCGCGAGCGCAGCCCTCGGGCGCGGGTAACGAGCCGGTGGGCAACGATCCGGGTTCCTCAAACCTGATGGATCAAAGTGGGAAGAACCCCGGGCATGGCCAGAAGGAAGATTGGCAGTTTATAGGGTCAACCGGCTGCGGGCGGCTCTGATGGATGGGCCGCCCACCCACTCGGCTAGGCCAGCGCGACAGCCCGCCCTCTGGGGGAGCCAATGGCGGGGCAGGGAGGCGGATCTCCCCCAAGCTCGCTTGGCCCGGTTCCTCCTCCCCTTCGCTAGCAGCTGCGCTTCGCCCGGGACTGGACTGAGTTAGAGTTGAGACGCCGGAGGAGTAGCGCAGAGTGCGTGCGTCCCCCGCGGGGGGGGAGGGGGGGGTCCGTGGCTGCGAGCGGTGGGGAGCCGGGTAAGGTGGGGGTGCGGGGCGCTGCACCTCAGGGGCGGGCGGGCTGGCGGGCGGTTGGCGGTGCGGAACTGCCCCCAGGGCGGGGATGGGAGAGCAGCCGCTGTGCCTCCGAGCTACCCGGGCTAAGTACCCCACGGTGTCGTCGCTGCTGCGCC
>JAVJGG010000027.1:8252064-8273672 GCA_035590195.1 Aviceda cuculoides | reverse complement strand
CCTCGAGTACTGTGTTCAGTTTTGGGCCCCTCACTGCAGGAAAGACATGGAGGTGCTGGAGCGTGTCCAGAGAAGGGCAACCAAGTTGGTGAGGGGCCTGGAGCACAAGGCTGATGAGGAGCGGCTGAGGGAGCTGGGGTTGTTTAGCCTGGAGAAAAGAAGCTCAGGAGAGAGGGTCTCTTTTTTTCAAGTAACAAGCGATAGGACAGGAGGAAAATGGCCTCAAGTTGTGCCAGGGGAGGTTTAGATTAGATATTAGGAAAAATTTCTTCACCAAAAGGCTTGTCAAGCATTGGAATAGGCTGCCCAGGGAAGCAGTTGAGTCACCATTCCTGGAGGTGTTTAAAAGACATGTAGATGTGGTGCTTAGGGACATGGTTTAGTGGTGGACTTGGCAGTGCTAGGTTTATGGTTGGACTCAATGATATTAAAGGTCTTTTCCAACCTAAATGATTCTATGATTTCAATGCCATTTATTTATACTTAAATTGTTTTGGCAATTTAGGGCTTCTGTCTTCTGTTAGCTTCCAGAAAATAGCAATTTTAAGACAAAACCCATGTTTATTCTGTGAAATTGTGTGCCACTAGAGTTCAGTAAGATTCTCACACACACACAAAATTTCATTGTATGGATGAGAACATCAACAGTTGCAGTAGATGAGATCAACAGCTGGTCTTTATAGACAGGTTAGATCATAACTTTTCACTGAGGGATTCTCATGCCTTCACCTGAAGTATCTCATGAATTGGACATGTCAATGATGAACGTTGTTTTCTTGGTCCAGTTTGCTATCAGAACAAAATAATTTCAATCAGTGGTTATAATACAAATGACAAATTCGGGTATTACTAGTCCAACATAAATAAAATTAACAGAGGTTATTCAGTTTCGTGGTCAGCTGAGAGTCTCCAGTGATATGATTGCCACCAATGTATTTTACAAACTGCTCTGTGTTTGGAGGGTGTTTATGCTTTGTAAGTTTGTCCTAATGATTAAGCATTCTGTCTTTATCTGTGTTTCCCAAGCTCTTTGGAGCTACCTTCACTATAACTTCCTTCTCTGCCTCTTCCACCATCAGCCACTGGCGAATAATGTGATGGGGTTGGCTGGCATTCATCACTGAGGCAGGGGCGCGGAAGCAAGTGTTCAGTGCTCCGAACGGAGTAGCTGCAGTAATGGTTTGAAATGTGCTCAGGCATTACTAGTGCCCTCCCCAACCATACTGAGTGTCACTAGCGCAAGAGAATTGTGGTGGTTTTTTCGTTTGGTTTTTTTTTGAAGTTTGGCTGAGACGAGACTACTTTATCATGCATTGCTGTTGCGCAGAAAGGTTAGTTTTAGGTCTCTAAAATACTTAACACTTACTGCTTTACCTAAAATAAACTAATTGGGCACTCTGTACTTCACTGTACATTACGGTTCATAAACTTTTTTCCTTAACTCTTACAAGACTATCAGAATCCTTCAGTTCGTATCACTGTAACTTCTAAAAACCATAATATCTGAAGTTGTGTAACGAGTGCTGTAAAAAAGCCTTTCAAGGCATAGTCCCTACTCATTAGTTTTAATACTTACTGACACATGCCGAGCAGGATGTCATCTTAATTCCACCTTTCCCCTGTTTAATAGATTGTGCAAAGTAGTGATGTATTCTTGGTCACATGCTCTGTTAACTGATGGGACAACAACTGCTTAGATATTTGCCCCATAGCTCACCAGTCTAACTCTTGGGAGGTTGGCAAAGAAAGTGGATCATTAGGAGAGGACAGCGGCATTATGGAAGAGTTGGTATTGGTTTCTGTATGCAGCTTCCTCAATTCTTTTGTTGTGAAAGATGGCATTGGAAGAAGATGGTAAAATTGGGCATAAGACATAGAATAACTATGTGCACAATTTTCTGATTTAGGCCTGTTATGGCTCATAGTCACTCTTAGAAACATGGACCTGTTTGTTTTCCTCCTGTAGACTTTTGTTGGAAGCATACTGGCATCTTAAGTTCCTTTAGGCTCTTCTGCGCAATGTGACTGTACTGAACTTTAAACAAAAGCCCACTCATGATGCTACTATCCTTCCCGCCCTTGAAAGTTTAACTTTGGCAAAAACCTCACTTTTTTTCTGGAGTTCCTTTTCTTTAGATCCCTGTAAGACCTCTGCAGTTTGGCATTTACCCCTAGTACTACATCAAATGTCTCTAAAAGTTACTTTGTTAATCTCATTCATAGACTTGGCTGTCATCTCTGTATGGATGACCTTCAAGTCTGTCTCTCTTCTGGGCTTGCTCACTTCTATACCAGCTAGATCTCACTGTGCGCTTCTGACTTCTCATTGTGGATGTCTGACCTTTAGCTCAGGCTACTATCACAAAGGCAATCCTTCCTCCTCAAAAGGAAAACTTTCTGTGTTGTCTGTCACTTGTGGACAGCATTGTCATGAGATCCTTGGTTTAAACCTGTAATCTAGCCCTTGTTTTAGTCACAGCACATGCTACTCTTCTAACAGACTGCAGATTTCTTCCATTTAGTAAGCTGTCCTTAATTGTTAATGAACAATTAAGTGTTTGTTATTTAGTTGTGTTAATAAATCACATGACTAAATCTCATACTTTGCCTTTGATCTCTGTATCTCGTGGTAACAGTTTTTCTTATGGTTGTGGTAGAAATGATCCTGCTCTGTTGATGTGGATTCACAATGTTGAACAAGAGTCCTTTCCTCATCCTCTGCTTTATCTGAGTGGTCCTTTTGCATCTTGTATTTTATGGTTGTAAAAGTAACAAGTTACTTGCCTTTAATTTAAAGTTGGGGTTTAGCTGTGAAGGATGTTATCTATATTTTGTTGTCGTTGTTAATGAGATTTTAAGTGCTGCTTAGAAAGTGACATTGTGGTAGTTAAACACTTCTGTTCATTCTCCTGTGATGCTCCTTGTGCTTGGAGAAGTTCCCTGTGTGCACCCTGTAAAGGAATTGCAACCTGGTAATGCAAAAGAAGCTAACTTTAGGAAACAAAGCCTACTAAAAACCAAACCACTGCCTTCCCTGTTACCCTGGGACTCAAAAGGCACCATCCTTAGAATAAGGTCTAATTCTAACCATTGTTTATGGTGGTGGTGTTTCCTTGTAGTCTTCTTTTTGTGTCTCTCCATCTGTTGTCCCTTGTGTTTAGGTTGTTTGCTCTTTGAACAGTCTTATTCTGTGTTTGCACAGTGGCTACCATAGTGTGGTCCATAACTTTGGCTCCTAGGAGCCTATGATAACAGTTTTAATGTATGGGTGTGTTATCAGTGTCTCTTTTCTTCTCTCTCTCTTTTTTTTTTTTTTTTTTAAATTTTATATATTAATGTGTGCGTGTGTGGAAAGGGGAGGAAGACCTAGTGTTCTGTTATACCTGAAATAATGTAATCATTTTGTTTGAGCAAGAATTAATGATCAATATACCAACCTATATATGTTTAAGAATTCTTACTAAGCTGGAAGAATTTACTAGACATCTTTTGAATTAATGGTTAGTATTTCTGTGTGCGTGGGTTTTGGGAGGGGTTTATTTTGTTTTGCTTGTGGTGGTCGTTGTGGTTTTTTTGAAAAATGTTAATTTAGAAGGTGTGGTTTTGTTCTGGTGGATGGTGACTCGTTAAAGAAGCCAAGTAGTATCTAGAAAGGCCAGGTAAGAAGTTACCTATAATACATACAATAAAAATATAATTGCAATTTAGAAGTGACACAAAATTGAGAGCTCAGCAAAGGTTGGTTGTTTTTTTTTTTACCAGACACCGATATTGGATATATCTTGGAATTGTTGCCATTGTCACTGTGTTTGGCCGTCCTTATGTATATTTCTATCCAAAGAACTGACAAATAAAAATACTGAGATGGTCTCAGCATATCAGGCTAATATCGTGTATAGTACAGCAATTATGATCTGAACTAAGTCCAGCATTTTTTAATAATTAAAAAGATTTGGAGAGTTTGGAGAAGACCTACAAGAGTGACTTACGGCGCGGAAAACATGCTTTCTATTAACAGACTTTAGAAACTCAGTCTGTTCCTCAATTAGAAGGGAATAGATTTGGGTGTGACTTCATCCTGGTCTAGGACAGACTGTGTGCCCAATAACATATTAGATAATAGGGTGCTTCGCCCCCCCCAGTCTTAAAGTCTTAATTTCTGAGTGCTGGTTATTGCCTAAGCAATACAAATTCAGACAGGGAACAGTGTGTAGCCTTTCAGCAGGTAGGACAACTAAGAGCTGGGTTAACTAAGAGTTGAAATGACTTACTGAGGCATCACTTTCATCTTCTTGGGCAAAAGTTTGAAGAGGATTTTAAAAGCTCCCCACTAGCAAAGCTAAAGAGTTGTTTGGTTGTGTTTTGTTTTTTTTTTTTTTTTTTTTAGCTTGGAGTGCACTTCATGTTCTGCAGTTCTTTATTCCAGTTACAAATTTGTTGAAAGACAAACTATTGGCTTAGAACAAATGCTATATAGTGTATTTTTCATGGGATTAAATTCTAATAAGCACGTATGCTTGGTTGCATGACTGTTTAAACCAGCCTAACTTAGGGTTGTCATTGTCCTCTCTTCGTACCAACACTGGCCTTTTCTGTTTCTTTTTTTTGGGGGAGTCCGTTTAGCTCCATGAATCATCATAATGAGATTTGGGGCAGGGGGAGCTGTGTAGGTGTTGGGTGTTTGCTCTGTTTTTTGTATTTCAGCTTTCTGCCGTGTTAGCTCCCATGGTGGACTGGCTAGGACTTGTAAACAGCTAGGGAGAAAGAGTTGTGCTGGAGAACGTGGGAGAGAGGAGTAGGAATTCAAAACCACAGTACTCCTGTGGTGAACTGGATGTGATTTATTGTTGTGGAACTGCAGCCTTAGCAAATACAATATGCATCTAGTTGTTTAAAAATAAAGCTACCTTTTACTTTTTAAAATTAGTTCAATAAACTGGAGTCTTGATTGCAAAATGTAACTTGCAGCCAGCCATCAAGCACAGCTGTGCAAACCTATCAGACTTGCCTTGCTTACTGTATCCATTCTTGCCTTGGATCCTGTTTCCCATCAACCTTGCTTCAGCATAGAACTTGTAACTCTTTTGCAGTTGCTTTTTCTTTTCTTCCCATTACTTTTTTTAAATCTCATTTTGTTTATGATGTTAAGATTTTCTTTTCTTTGTTTTATCGTAGCTTCATTGGCTGTTTACTTGGTCATAGTCTATGTGGGTTTCCCTTCTATATATGTAGCATAGTATTCACGTACTACTCTCTTAAATTCGGTTTTCTGTGTTCTGAATTACTAGATGCATTGAATGCTGATCACTGCAGGTAAATTGTGTTGAAGAAGCTTGTCCATACTGGGCCAAAAATACTAGGTTTTTAGCCAATACTTGGGTATTTCTCAGGGTTGACAAGTCTGGTTGAGACTACTAGCGATGTTAGTTGTTGTTAAAGACAAGGAAAATGGTCTTACCTACACAATTCTTATTCATTTACGAACTATGGTGTGACAGTTTTTCTTCTTTCTAAGCACATGCAAAGTAAAAGGAAAGGATTTTAAAAGCATTAGTAAAAAAGATTTGTGCAGTCAGGCACTGAGAAACTGGGTGTGCCATTAGGCATGGTGTGGTTACCAGTTACCCATGCAGAGTTACTTGTTTCATGGGCTGTATGTATACGAAAGTAGACTGCATGCTAGTTTAAAATAAAAAAATTAAAAAAAACCCCAAACCCAACAACCAAACAAGAGGAAGCACTAATGAAGAATAACATTAAAAGTCCTTGTTGACAGTTAGTAAAGCATCTTCATTTCCAAAATGTGTGGGAATAATGTGGGCTGGGCACTGATAGGATAGGAAGCAGCTTCGGTTAGTCCCAGTGGACAGCAAGTTGAACATGAATAATGCACCCTTGTGAGGATGAATGCAAAGAGCATACTGGGCTGAATTAAGCAAGACTGTAGCCAGCAGTTTGAGGGAAGTGATTGTTCCCCACTGTTTGATACTTGGGAGACCACATCTACAGTGTTTAGTCCAGTTTTGGGTAGACCCTGTTATAGTGAAGATACTAATACACTGGGGTGAGCCCAGTGGAGGGCCACCAGCTGAGGGGTCTGGAGCACATAACAAAGAAGGAAAAGCCGAGAGGGATGGGTGTGTTCAGACTAAGAGAAGGCTGGAGGAACATGTTACTGCTGTCTTCAACTAATTAATGGGAAAGTATAGAGAAGATGAAGCCAGGCGCTTCTCAGAGATGCACATTGATAGGATGGCAGGTAACAGGCATAAGTTGCAACAAGGGAAATTCTGAATAGCAAAGATAATCAAATGCTGGAAGAGGGTGTCCAGAGAGACTCAGAAATCTATATCCTTATAGATACTGAGCGCTCTGTTGGATAGGACCCTAACAACCTGACTTAACTTCAAAGATGGATCTCATTTCTAATTTGTCACTGCTCTGAGCTGGGGTGGATTTGATAAGGTGGTATCCCGAGGTCTTTTCCAACATCAGTTGTTCTATTAAACTTGCAGCATTTAAGCTAAGTCTGATATCATTTACTGACCAGGAAGGTGCTCTCCATTGATATGCAGTGCTTTACTGTAAGTTAATTTGAACACACTTTCCCCACCCCCCCACCCCCCAACACAAAAATAAGAATTTGTGCTGTTTGGGTAAAATTATTAATGAAATGTGAATGCATGAAATTGTTTAAAAACTGCTTCTTAAAATTACCTTAAATGTACTGACTTTAAAAGTGTATTTTACAGGGAAGGTTAACTTCTTAACAGAATTGGCATTACTGTAGTTAATAAATTGGTCTGTTTCTAAACATGTAGTTCTACAGGATGCATTAGATCTAGTAGATCCCATCCTCTTGCACTTGAGATTTTCTCGTTTTCTGCCTCTGGTGTTTTTTTCAGATTTGATTGGTTTATACATGGTTGGCTGTACTGCCAATATCTTGTATCTTTACAAATTTAAAAAATTGCGTGCTACTTGTGTGTTAGGTGCTTACAGATTAGTATAGGCACTATGATCATGATACGATTCTATTAAAAGTATGGCCAATGCAACTATACCTCTTGTGAAGGACAGAGAAATAGAATATTTGCTTGGTTACAGAGCCTTTCCTCATTAGTATCTATACTAAATTTGTAGTATTTGCTGTAATACATCTGTAAACAGAGTACTTCCAACCATGTTGCCTAGAACCTGTGATAATTAAAAGCTGTTTTAAAGGGTTTATACACTGTGTGTATTACTATCTCAATTTAATTTCTTGAATGCTAGCAAAAGCTAGAGACTTCATAGATTTGAATTCTCAATTAATCTTCATTGGTCCCTGTGGAGCAAGAGTAAGGCATGTTTTTGAAATGTGCTGTGACCCACTGACATTTATCAGTGGCCTGTATTCCATTGCCCAGTCTACACACCTAAATAATTTTACTACTCAGATCTGTTTCTGATCTAGCCATTCAGTATGTATTTTTTTCCTACTAAGTATTATGTTTTTTTAAAGTTAAGATACATCAGATGACAATTTGGCTTTTTTTGCATGCTGTATTAAGGCCACTTTCTACTGTTTACTTTTATTCTTCAGTATTTTACTTCTGCTTTTCCTATTTTCATGTCTTTAGCATAGCATTTCTCTACTGTTACTGTACTGCTCCTTTTCCACTTAGGTCATCTTTCAAGTCTGTTGCTGTGGTCTAGTGTTACCTACTTTCCTGGAAATAGATAGGCATTTGGATATAAGTAATAGATAGCATTTAGATATAACTTACTCTGTGGGTCCTTCGGTTCTTTGTCTTGTTTCACCTTTCTATTCCATTTATAATAAAGGATATCCTTAAGCACCATGTTGCTGCTTGAGTAGTAGAGAGATAAAATTTACTGTCTACCACATTACACATAATGGCTTTTAAGGCTAAAGGTGGTGCTGTGTTCTTGCTGATCAGCACACTTTCATGATTAAACAGCCATGAAATACACTGAAAGTGTATGTGTAAGGGGGAGATACATGTCAGTATGGCTGCCCTAAAACTTAGTTAGTCAACATTATGATTTTGATTTGCCATGAGTTGCTATGCCAAGTGCTGCTTATACCCCTATGAGTAATCTTGAAAATGATAGGTGCTTGGTGTAGATACACTTGCATTCAAGATTGACCCCTGAATAGAATCAAGTTTGAGATTGACTGTGAATTTTGATTCTGTTCATGCATACAGGGCAGCAGTTCTTAGCACTGGTTGAGCAGGAAGACCCAAGAAAGAGGTTGTATTAAGTAAAGGTATTCAGATGTTCCTGGAAACATCAGTTGGAAACCAGATGTCAGCATTCACATGCTCAGGAGATATTGGAGTTTGCATGTTTCCAGTAAGCTTTAGTTTGTGTGTAATTTCTTTTTTGAATAAAACAAAAACTTTCTGACTCAACTGCTTCAAAATATTTCTTTCACTGTGTAGATCTTGCCTTTTTACTCTTCTTAGTTGCTGTCTTTGCTGGTTTACAGGTCTTGGTATGCATATGCTTTTCTCTTAAGTTTCCTGAAATCTGTGACAAACACTTCTGGGTGTTATGTAATGACTTTTAGTAAGCTAATTTCTTCCATCCATACGACTTCTTTGAAAATCTGGGGAAAGAATGAAATTTGAAGCATCTCCAAATGTCCTAGAAAATAAATTCTGGAGTGGTGTCTCTAGGCTGCAGTAACGAGATCTTGGGCTTTTGTAATGATGGTACTCAGAGAATGGGTAGATGAGATTTGTGGACCTAAACTTAGTATCCTGTTCCTGAAAGCTCCTACATGTGTTCTGAAAAAACAGCAATATAAATACATTCATGGATTGGTGTTAAATGTTATTCAGACTCTTGGTTAATATTTATAATGAATTTCTATAATATTTTAAGAAAGACCTTTGTTTTACTTTAGTGTTATGAATACACGCACTTGATTTTAGCATGAAGTATGCAAGTATTTATGTTGAACTCAGTAGCATGATTGGTGTGTGAAGCTAGTAGACTGATGAAATAATTGTCACTGTGGCCTTAATGTAATATTTTTGGTTTGCTTAAAGTTTTAGATACCATACTGATGATGATCAGTGACTATACATGTATTTTAATATTCAGTCTGTTGCTGCTTGTGTCATTGTCAGCTAGCATGTGCATTTTTTATTGTTTTACAGAGTATTTGCTGTCAGGGTAGTGCAGTTCAGTCTGTGGCTATTGGATTGCCACTACTATCCTGTCTGCTAAAATGATCTTTACACTGAAGTTCAGATCTGTGGCACCAACCTTGTTATGTTCAGGCACAGCTGTTAGTGTTTTTGCACAGAGATTTTTGTTTTGGGGAACTGATATTGCTGGAAAGTACTCCAGCAGGGACGTCAGCTGGATCAACTTTTGTCTGGTTATGTGTGTGGCTGCAGAAACAGCTGTGCCACATGATAGCATAACAAAATGAGTCTATGGACCTGATGACTAGGTGGACCTTCAGAAGTGTTAAAACCTTTGTTAAAGTCAGAGATGTAGAAGTTGACAGTAAATCAGAGCCACTGCATATCTGAGATATATCTGAGTATAAAATGCTATTTTTGATGACTAGATATCCCTCAGGAAGGATATAAGGAGGGAAAACAAAACAAAAAAAACCCCACCAAACAAAAAATGTTGAATATTTATAGTAAGAATGTTTAATAAAAACGGTTTTATTGTGTGGTTCCTGTGGTAAGAATTTTATATCTGATGACCCAGAAGGGCCCTACAACTCCTTTTTTTCTAACATGGAGTTCTCACATAGGTAGGTGTCTGTCCATACATTATTCATTACCCAAATCGAGACTGGACTGCAGTAGAAGTATTCAGATTTAGCTTAGAGCTGGCTTAAATTGCAGCCCTTTAAAAATGTTGGATTACTTCTGCTTTTCTAGCACTTGTTAGTTGTTATGAGTGAGTATAGTTGGGCTATTAGACTGCCTCAGTTGCAGTGTAAAAGAGCTACTTAAAGGTGATTTTAATTGGAGCAGTTTACTTTTGCTTTTGGGGTGAACTGTGGCATACATTGTCAGCCACTGGGGTTCAGTAGATGGTTCATACTCCAAGAAAGCCATGGTATGTGGGTTGCATCTGGTTGTGTAGGGAATTAACATTCCTGAGCTGTAGCAAGACATTACAGCATACTGTTAAGCCAGAGAGCTGCTTGCTAGCTGCATACAGTCTTTACAATAGATTGAGTTTTTGATCATCAGACTTATGAATAGTCAAGTGATAAAAAGTGACTTTCTGTAATAAGGAAGGATAAGAACTCTTGGAAGTAACTGAATTAAGGAATTAAATGTTGTTATGGTCAAAGAAATGTCAGGGTCAGGAATTAATCATTAGAACTGTATAGCCTCAAAGAACATTGAGATGCATTCAGATTAGTCTCTTACCTGATTATTTTGCCTAAATGTTGACACCCATCCCCCAGCTGAAGTCAGCCTGACAGTCATAGGCCAAAATTCAGATTTTGGGTAAGTGGATAAAGCTTCCATGAGGCTAGTGACATTTCTTCTGCATGTAAGAATATTATTATTATTCCTCTACTAGGTTAGATTAATTGCTCTACTAGGTTAGCAGACAATTCAATAACCTGTTTGCAACAGTGATGTCTAGGAATAGAAACTTGGCAGTTAATAGCATGATTTTTCTGCAGGTGTATTCTGTTTTTCAGCAGCTGGCTGGCTAAGAACTTTTGTAGAGTTGCCTTTGGACCACTATGTTTAACAATCATCAGTGCATTTATTTTCATTTTTGCCCAATCCCTATTTGAACTGGTTGCATTTCTGGTCTCTGTAGTCTTCTGCAGCAGAGACTCTCACAATTAAGAACAAAAGAAAATGTTTCTCTGTGCAATAGATAATTAAATATAATTATTTCACTGGGCGCATTTTTGTGTGTTGTAAGACACTGAGCATAGCTCTCATCTGTGTATTTTTTTTCCTTGCAGATTTATCATCTTCCTTGAGTTGTCTTCCTTTTCCGAGAAGACTTTTCCTTTACTATAAATCATTTATGTAACTCATCTGTTTTTCCCTTTCTCTGAAAGGGGATGACCTGAACATCTTGTGATAAAAAGCGTAGTTCACCAGCATCTTGCTTATGTAGTGACAAATGTGTTCTGTATTGTTCTTGATTCTTCTTTTATATTGTTCTTCCTCTTCAGTTGTTGATGATTGAGTAGCTGTGATTTGAAAGAGTGAAAGAGTTGCAACTTGGATCTTAAACTTCTACCTTAGAGGAACTGCTATGTATGTAGTTACTCTTTTCTCCCTGTTCATTACCTTGCATTTATGACTAGTGATCTTGCCTACCATACTGTCTGAGCATTCAGTACTGTGATATCCTTCAGTTGTTCTTTACAACTGGTTTCTGTTTTCAGCTGCTGTGAATAATTTTGTATAATTAGGAAACTGTCACTTAGGTAGTCACTGTCCCTTATGGTTGATTTATGTATGTTGACCTATATAATTTTTATTTTGGAACTCCTCTGGTAACTTCTCTTTATTGTGATAACAGCAAACAACACATGATATTTTTCTCTTTACATAATTACAAATCCTGCAGAAAACCCTTACTCAAATCTTTATTATAGATAATTTCCACTGCAGTCTTTAGTGAGGAATGTGCTTGAATGCCTTTTGTAAGTCTTAAGTGCTGTATACCAGTTTAATCAGGGTTGGTCAACAAGTCTGTGAACCTTTCAAAAGATCTCTCCAGTAGTCCTGTGAGGCATTACCTTTTCTTTGCAAAATCCATGGTAATTCTTTCCCCATATATTATTTTTTTCTTTCGTATATTCAGCTGTAGCTTCTATCAGTCTGTTTAGTGATGGAGATAGGACTGTAGTCTGTTTATTATTTGGGTAATTGTTAGCACCTTCTGGTTAAGTAATTGGTTACAGATACTGAATTTTAAAATTGCTGGCTGTCTTAAGTGAATGCCATGTGGCCCTAGTGATTTGTTCTGAAATCCTCTTCTGTTAGCACTTTGATAGGACATTTTTCCTCTGACTTGACCCCTAGAAAGAGAGCTTAGATGTGTTCTTCCCTGATCTTTTCTTTACTGAACATCAAGGCAAAGAGTTTTTTTCTGTGTTTGCTGCTGTGGTTCAGGCTTCTTGGGTACTCTTTTTCTTTAGGAAAATGTTACTGTTTGTAAAATTGGCAAGAATTGGCATTTTAGACAAACCTTGGCTCTGACATAGTTCTCAGTAGCCTGTCTTGAGCCATGCCTAGCAAAAGGTAGAGAATAGGGCAAATGTATATGAAACTTCCCCCTAGTACAATTACAGAACCTTTATAGGTCAGAGACTTCCTGATAGTAGTCGTTATGACTTTGGGGGGTATTTTTAGATTTTTCGTATACTTTTTACGGTGAAGTTTTTAAACAGCCTTCATGCTCTCAAGAAGCTTTTTGTTCTAGTTGCTCCATTTAGCTTCCTTTTAACTGGGTTCCTTGCACTTATGTTGTTCTCCTTTTTCAAGTCAAATGTTGAAGTAATGAATTATTATTATTATTTCCCTGGGAATTTAAATATGCTTTTCTGGACTGCTGTCTGGATAATTACATCTTGAACCATGTTGCGTGGCTCAATTAGATCAGGAGTTGTTTTTCCTTCTGTTAGTCTTCCAGCTGGTTGCAGTTGGCTGTGTTGTAAGAATTTTTCTCCATCCAGTGGTGTTTTTTTGGGGGGTGGGGGAGGTGGTTTTTCTGTTTGTTTGTTTTTTCCTTGGGGGTGGGGGGGTGCTGTTTGTCCTCTTTCCTAGTCTGCACAACAGTAGTTGAAGTCTTCAGTTATTACTTTGCAGTCTCTCTTGTTCCCCTTATCTCACACATGCTGTCACTGTTGAGTGGGAGTGATAGTATACCATTAATATGCTATTTCTTCTAGTTTGGATATGGAATTTAAATGCAGCTCAGTACCTGTTGAGGTAAATAATTTAGTTAGGATACTGTGCTTTCCTAGCAGAAAGTAGTATTCCTTCACTGGGGCAAATCAATCCCTCTCTTGTTCCTATGTTTGTACCTTAGTATAATACTGTTTCCTGGATTTTGTCTGTCTACATAACTGAGACATCTTCAAAAGTGAAGTCTCTCAAAAGCAGTCTTTCAAGTTTTCTTTTTTTATTTTTAGGCTTCTAGCCTTTATATGGAAGCACTTGCACACGCTGGTCCTACTTCGGATGTCTGTTTCAAGTGCCCTGTGTTGGTGGAACTAGTTTTGGCTGGATTTCAGCGATTCCTTTTTATTTTTGTGACTTTGCTCCAAGTATACATAACCATGACTGTGCTCTTCTGCCACCTTCATTGCAGGTGTTATTAATGGCACTTAGGAAAGGCTTTTAAATTCCAGTTTCTGCTTTTGTTAGTGGAGTTGATTTTTTTTTTTTTTTTTTAGGGTAGACACACAACCCACCTCAATTTCTGCAATTCATGATAAATTTAAAGCTATTTTATCATTCAGCAACAGAGTTAGGACTTGGCCTATGGAGTGTTACCTAGCTGGCTATCTTAAAAGCTGTAGTATTTGTCATCCTTCCAGAGAAGTGCCTGTATTTTGCCTTTTATTTCTTCCAGCAATTAAGCCTTGAATGTAGCTATGGAATTGTAATTTATTTCAGCATGAAGATTTTTATAGATGAGTGACATAGCCTAATTTAAAAGAGGGACACACAAAGCCTGGTTCAGGAAGGGCTGTTGTATATTGGTATTGCCTCTTGTTTCCATCCAGCTGTAACTTTGGTGTAATTTTCAAAGTCTCAGCAATTCATCCAGTGATCAGTCTAATCAATCTTACAGGTTTCTAGCAATTGCATTTCTATTGTTAAGCTTCTTTCACTGTTACCGCTTGTGAGGTATGAGGTTTTTCCTAGTTTCCCATTCTAAACCTATTCTTTTCACTCTGTAGATATTCCTTTTTTGGTAGTTTTTCATTTAGAAATACTGACTATGACATTGCCTATGTATTTTTTGTGTTTCTCCTTGGTACTAGCATTTTTACAAATTAAACTACCTCATTTTGCAAATTTTTGGAAAAAAAATCCAATTTGGGGGTAATTTTGTTGCTGTGTCTTGCTGAGGCAGGAGCTGGTATTTGTTTGGAAACATATGCACTAACAGTTAAGCACATAAACTTTTCTTATTTTTATGTCATACCTAGTAATACAGGTCATTAAAACCTTTTTAAGCGCCTTTGTGGAAAAAAATGTATCTTTTTGCCTAAATATATTTGGTTTGGGTCTTGCCTTTGCTACATATTATGTGCATGTACTGTAATACAGCCCCAGTCTGTCTTTCTACTAAGGATCTGTAAAAATAGGAATAGCAAAGGTTCAACTCAGGCCTGAAGTATAGTCTTGGCGTAGTCTCATTTATTCTTTGATAGCATCTGTTCAGGTATATTTAAAACTTTATTAAAAGCTTTATGTGCTTGTGATGCTTTTGTCCTTGTAGAGAAAGAAAATACATGGAATAAACCTGGGAAACTTTAAGAATCAGTGAACTGAATTAATTCTTTTCAGCAAAAGCTGAGATTTAGGGAAATCTAACTCTGAATTATTCAGCCCTAGAGGGAAAAATAAGGTAGGTAAAAGAGAATATTGGATTAAATTAATCTTCAGTGTAACTGACTGATTTCCAGGGAGGTACAAGCCAACTGCATTGATAATAAATTTTTTTTTTTTGGTAAGAAAACCTTTTTTATTCCGATTGAATGTTACCTTTATTGCAGTTCAAATGCTATTACATAATATAATAGCATTTGGCTGTAAGGCTAACATATGAAGGAATTAAAAGGTGGTCGCCTCACTTCTAGGATTAATCTGGTTCACAGCTTTGCTGTTTGGTTGTCATCCCCCCGCCCTTCCCCACTCCCGCTCAGTTAATGGACGAGAGGGCTTCAATAATGTTGTAAATGCATAGAAGAATATTTGAGCTTTATTCATCTGGGCCTCTTTCCTGTCTGGGGATTTTAAGGCTGTCCTCAAATAGTAGATAACTACACAAGTTGATACTCTCTATTTTAAAAATGCTGCCCAGTCTGGGAAACCTAGTGGCTGTTAATAAAACCTGAAGAATAAATATAGGCTTGAACTTGAACATTTTCAGTCTCTTGTGAGTGTTCACATGTGTTAATATAAGCTATGGATGCCTGAACCTGTGCTAAGTATCACTGCAGTGCATATATACAATTTGAAAATTATTAGCAATGTAAGGTTTATATCGCATTGTAAGCCTGATTTTATAATGTGTGTTCTGTAATTCTCTTTTTGCTCTATCTTAATTTTAGCATAGTATATTCTGCTACAAGCATCAAGGAGGTTGATGTGATACAAAGCAAAGCAATATAACTGTTAAGGTTTTTTTTTTTTCTCAGTAGCTCAGTTTATGTTAACCATTTATTCCTTAATATTCTATGACAGATAGACTTCTTAATTCTAGTGTTTCATTACTTAATTGCAGTTGTGTCTGTCTGTCTCTTACCAAACATTGTATTTTTTCTATCTATCTGTAAAGCATCAAACAAAGGATTCTGGAAATGTGATGTGACAGAGTGGAAAATCTCAAATAAACAGTATTGTTGCTGCTTTACTCATGGCAATGTTTGTGTAGACTGACATTCTCTGACGTTGTAGGATGATAGTGCTAAATGTCAGGTTTGAACTTAAACTGTAAATGTAAAAGGAAGTAAGTTTAATGAATGTAATTGGTAGAAGAGGTTTGAGATGAAGACACTGTTTTGGATAGCTAATGTTTGTTTGACCCCTGTTTCAGAACGCACTGCTTTTTTGGAGAGCAGCAAGTTGATACAGGAAGAACAGGTTCCCTACAGGAAAGAAAATAAAAGCTGTTGGAGCAACTTATTAAGGTAAACAGATTGCAGTGGATTTCTGGATGGGTAAGTATTGATGAGCAGGATATTTCTACTTTCTCTATTTACCTTCCTTTACAAAGGATTTCTAAAAAAGCACAGAAGGCTACTTCTAGCCTTTCACAAAAGCTCAGTGATGTCCCACATTAGTGTATACTCCAAGACATACCCAATTTATCATGTAATTATGTCTGTATTTTTCTTGTTGCATATATCAAGATCAATGTAACTTACTGATTTTTAGTACAGCTGGTTTTTAGGGAGATCTTAGGTCCTTTAGCACTGATGATATACTGGTTTAGAATTACAGGTACAGAAATTGTATATTCAGGTTGCCTTTTATTAATTTTTTTAAATTCATGGTAGAATTGACAATTATAAACAACAGATTCCCCAAACTGAACAATTGCTAAAAACAAACAGAATCCACCAGGCAAAGTAGCTGTTGGGAAGGAGCCTGAAGAAGTGTTGCTTGCTGTTAAAAAGAAAAGAGTTAAAGTTGTTGAAAGCTGCACTGGAACAAGAGGTAGTAAGTCAGGACCTCAAATGAGCCGCCTCTGGTAGTGGCTAGAAATGAGAGGTTGCTCTGTGTCTTCTGCTACTCAATAATGTATCTGTTCTCATCATCTGCACCAGTTCCCTATCTCTTTTGCTCATTTCCATATTCCAGTTATATTGGGACCACCTAAGGAGCTTTGTTAGTGTGGGGTTGGGGGAAAAATCAGTCAAATTTCAAACTTGTTAATATGCAGAGTGATATTGCGGTTTTTGGTTTGTTTGGTTTTTTTTTTTTTTTGGTTGGCATTTGGATATGCATTTCAGTCTTATTGTATAAATGTATTGATATTGAAACTCTAATATTTCTAATAGGAATGAAATTTATCATTTATCTAATAGGAAAAATAAATTTTCTTTCTGCATGTCTAACTTTGATCTTGCTTTGCAGTCTAGCAAAAGCAGTGTTACAGGATCATTGTCTCCATATGTGGGTGGGAAGGGGACTGAGAAATCAGGATCATGTGATAAATACCATCAAAAATTCTATTTCCTATGTATGAATGTATTGCTAAACATAATGATGTGTAGCTTTTGTGTGGGAAATGGTAATGGCAGTATTTTTTTTTTTGCTAGTACAGGATTAGAAAGTAAATGAATGTTAAGGCATTCAAAGAAGAGCATGGAGAAACTTAATTTTTTCTTTACATGATCTCAGGAAGAAAACAAAAGCTGGAACTGTTCTGTAGTTATTTTTAAGAAATGTTGTCAGAAAGTTTTATCTTGCTCTGAATTTGGGTGTGGTTTTTCTTGCTTTATGTTTTTCTTCAAACAGCAGATCTGGAATGGACACGAGTCCTCTGGGAGGATTAGAACGGCCTGAACATACTCCTGGTCTACTAGGGAATACCACCATGGCAGCAGGTCTTGCAAATGTAGGAAATACGTTTGGAGGTCCACCAAGTTCTTTAGTTTCTAGACCTAATAAATTCCAAAACTCGCCTATAGAAGATGACGATGATGTAGTTTTTATTGAACCTATACAACCTCCACAAAATTCTGCGTCACTGATAGCAGATCAAAGGAACATCGCATTTACATCATCAAAAAATGAAGAACTTCAAGGGAATGATTGCAAAATGCTTCCTCCTCCAAAAGACTTAAATTCTCAAAAGGGGAGTGTAAGTGAAACTATTATTATTGATGATGAAGAAGACATTGAAACAAATCAAGGACAAGAGAAGAATGCTTCCAGTTTTAATGAACGAAGACTTCCAGAGTGTAAAAATAGAGCCAACGATATGGAATTCTCAGCTTCCAGTTTTTCAAGAAGTAAGGTAAATTCAGGAATAGGTAATAGTGGTATAACCACAGAACCAGACTCTGAAATTCAGATTGCTAATGTTACTACATTAGAAACAGGTGCTATGAGCTCTGTGAGTGATGGTCATTTAGAAAATGCTGAAAGGCGTGACATGAACTTAATGATTACACATGTAACATCACTGCAGAATGCCAACTTGGGAGATGTATCTAACGGACTGCAGTCAAGTAATTTTGGTGTTAATATGCAAACATACACCCCATCTTTGACTTCACAGACCAAGACTGGTGTAGGACCTTTCAATCCTGGTAGAATGAACGTGGCGGGAGATGTATTTCAAAATGGAGAATCTGTGACTCATCATAATCCTGGTAAGCTGCAATTCTGAGTATTTCCTTAAAAGATGAAAATAAATAATAGAGCATCTGATGAAAATACTTTTGGCAGTGGCACTGCTTAGTTTTTTAGCTTAATTCCTATGGAAGATCTTGGTTCCCTTCATCCCCATCACAACCTTATCTGTGACTTGGGCGTAAAATATGCTTAGTGACATAATGTGTTAGGTAGGTAAACTATTCCAGTTTAGCAATTAGTGATACCTTCAGATGTTCTGAGACGCAAGTAAAACTTTCTTTACGACTGAACCCCTTTAATTGACACAAATAAAGGTTATTGTATCTATGTAACTTTTGTACCTTCTTGTGGAGTTCTCTGACTAGTATAATGCATCAAAGTTATTTAAGTATTATTTTACTGATCTGTTGTCTTGCCATCTGAATACAATTTGATATGCAAAAACATGAATTTGAAAGTCTGATCATAAGTTGTAAGTAGCTAGTGGTCATAATTCATTGCATACTGAGCAATTCTTGGTATTTACAGTGTTTAACAAAATGGGGTCCAAGTTACTTGTGGACTCATATATTCCTGCAGTAAGTTATGCACACTTTATAATTGCTGTTTAGTCACCCGTGATAGTATGTATTTATAGCATATAATATTAATTAGCTTAAATTGGCTGGGTTTGTTTATACCTCTGTGTAAATAGCAGTATATTGTTTCCTGATTTGGCAAGTAAACAGGTATCGCTAAAAGCCAGTTGGAGCAGCCATGAATGGTCTTCTGGAATTGCCATTATACAGAATTTAAGCTTTCACATAAGCAATTTAAAACCTTCCAAGTTCCAACATATACTGGTATTCTTGCTGCCCTGTTAGGCTAGAAGTGGGGGAAAAAGCCAAATTTTGCTACAGGTTTAACTTCAGACTAGTTAGGGTCATTTTAAAAGGAAAATTTAAACCAGTTACAATCTAGGTGCAGTAGACCCTTGTTAATGCATGATTTCTTAACTTGCTGATATGCTGATTAAAACACATGGATTTTTTTTTTTAACCTGTTTTTTCAATGAATATTTAAATAGCACAGTTCTTTAATTTGGTCATATATTGCCAAATGTATTTTTGCTCAAGTATTGATATCTTTCATATTGTATTATGGAAATGGCAGCATGTAGCTAAGTTTTTAAGTTGGATGTTAGGTTGTGGTTTTTTATGCTAATCTTGAACTGATTTCAAAATTCGACTTCTGAAGTTGAAAGCTGGGAAGTTTTCGTAGTCCGGATGTCCACTGTGTAATATAGAAATTCAGTTCCTAATCTTGTAAAACTGGCATTCCCACTAGTGATACCTTAGATGTGAGGTATGATTACTGTGTTATCCCAGATGGTCAGGCAGTCATGGATGAGAACTTAAAGCATTTGTTACCTTGAAGTAGTGCCTTTGTTTTGGGGAAAGCACATCTTAAGAAAATTGGCATGTGCTTTCCCTGAAACTACTGAACTTTTATTCTTGGTGTGATAGTCAGAGACACACCAGAATTTTGCTGGTATGAAGTCCGATAGGCTGGGACTATAGCAGTATTGAAATAGGTTGAGTTCAGAGAGACAAGAGTAGTGGCTGGGAGTCCTTTTAAGGACTTGGTGAAAAACACTCACTCAGAAGGGAGGAAAAAATAAGTTTACAAGTGGATACAAGAGATGTATTTCAAGGTGTACATATATAGGATTTTGTGGTCTTTGTATGTGAAAAATAAAAAGCAGTAGGTTCAGAAGTAAGCAGTAAGGGCTGCCACAGGTAAAAGGGAAGGAGAAAAATACCAGCCAAGAGACGATTTAGAAAAATCACAACATGAGAAGAAGAAACAAGAGGAGGAAGGAGGGAAGATGGCTATAACAGAAATGGCTTTTACACAAGAAAAAGTCTGAAACATGGTAGTTGCAGATCATTTACAGGTTTTTGTACTTACAAAGATGTAAAGGAAAGGTTTTCGAATGTAAGTTTCAATTTTGTTCTTTTTCCCTGGAAGCTGACTCCTTTTCTTCTAGAAAATCTTGTCAGTAGAAGTTAACCCTGCCTATTAGAAACTTTAATATGACAGGAAGTGTTTGATCTCAAATGTGTTTAATGTATTTTGCACAACTCCAGTCTAAGATTGCGAAGGATAGAATCATCTTTTCTAGATCAACGGTGTTCCCTCTGTTCTGATTTCCAGATTTCTAAAATATTTCCAATGGACACGGAGACTCCTGCTTAGTTAATTTAAGCCTACTGATGATAAAAATGCTTCGAGTTACGTAATTTGTAGATCATTAATTGAAAAATACTGCTTGTACTTCAGAAACAGGATGTAAGAAGTTGGATGGCAAACTTTTTTTTCAGATACCACAACTTTCTTTAGGGATTTGCTAGTAGGCATTTGTTGAATGTCAAAACTTTGTGGAAGGACTTAATACATCAATTTACAGAACAGTTTTGCAAATCTCGGAACTAGTCTGTTACCTAAAGACATTCTAGCTTGCATCCCGGACAAGACATATTGCTCGTGTTTACTTCCTATATAGAGGATTTAAAGCCTTGAAGATGCAAACATGTATTGTTTCCTGATACTTCTTTTTTTTTTTTCCCCCTAGTGACAAAGGAATTGGGGCATGTGACATCTATATGTTGTTAGAAAAATAGTAGATAAAAATCGTTAATAATGAGGCTCCGGCAAATACATTATATGTATTTGTATCAAATAGTGTCGACAGCAGGACTAGGGAAGTGGTTGTTTCCCTGTACTCGGCACTGGTGAGGCTGCACCTCAAATACTGTTGTTGTGGTTTAACCGCAGCCAGCAACTAAGCACCACACAGCCGCTCACTCACCTCCCTCACAGTGGGATGGGAGAGGGAACTGGAAGGGTAAAAGTGAGAAAACTCATGGGCTGAGATAAAGACAGTTTAATAGGGAAAGCAAAAGCTGCACACGCAAGCAAAGCAAACCAAGGAATTCATTCCCCACTTCCCAGGGCAGGCAGGAGTTCAGCCATCTCCAGGACAGCAGGGCTCCATCACACTTAACGGTGACTTGGGAAGACAAACGCCATCACTCCGAATGTCCCCCCTTCCTTCTTCTTCCCTCCAGCTTTATACGCTGAGCATGATGTCCTATGGTCTGGGACATCCCTTGGGTCATTTGGGGTCAGCTGTCCCAGCTGTGTCCCCTCCCAACTTCTTGTGTCCCCCCAGCCTACTCACTGGTGGGGTGGGGTGAGGAGCAACAGAGGCTTTGACTCTGTGTAAGCACTGCTCAGCAGGAACAAGAACATCCCTCTGTTATCAACACTGTTTTCAGCAAAAATCCAAAACAGCCCCATGCTAGCTCCTGTGAAGAAAGTTAATTCTATCCCAGCCAAAACCAGCACAACTCTGTTCAGTTTTGGGCCCCTCACTGCAGGAAAGACATGGAGGTGCTGGAGCGTGTCCAGAGAAGGACAACCAAGTTGGTGAGGGGCCTGGAGCACCAGTCTGATGAGGAGCGGCTGAGGGAGCTGGGGCTGTTTAGTCTGGAG
>JAVJGG010000027.1:8217021-8251964 GCA_035590195.1 Aviceda cuculoides | reverse complement strand
CGGGTGGCTGGAGATAGGATGAGAGGAAATGGCCTCAAGTTGCAGCAGGGGAGGATTAGATTGGATATTAGGAAAAACTTCTTCACCAAAAGGGTTGTCATGCACTGGAGCAGGCTGCCCGGGGAAGTGGTTGAGTCACCATCCCTGGAGGTATTTAAAAGACATGTAGATGTGGTGCTTGGGGACATGGTTAGTGGTGGACTTGGCAGTGTTAGGTTAATGGTTGGACTTGATGATCTTTAAGGTCTTTTCCAAACTAAATGATTCTATGGTTCTATTTGCAGTTTGGAAGATTTCTTCTGGATCAGTGTTAGTCTACTACCCTCAGCTAAGTGCCTCCACTGCATGGGAAGCAGTAGGTGCATAACAGAGAAAATTCCGTCCAGCACATTAATTCAGAACCTAATGTCCCCAGTAAGCATTAGAGTAAATTTGATAGAATGGTTTGGTTTGGAATGGACCTTTAAAGATCACCTAGTCTAACCATCCTGCCATGGGCAGGGACATCTTCCACTCGATCAGGTTGCTCAAAGCCACGTCCAACCTGACCTTGAATCTTTTCAGGGATGGGGCATCCACAGCTTCTCTGGGCAACCTGTACCAGTGTTTTTGCCGCTTTCATCATAAACTCATTTCTCATGTCCAATCTAAATCTACCTCTTTAAGTTTAAAACTCTTGCCCCTTGCCTTGTCACTACAGGTCTTGGTATAACGTCTTTCTGTATTTCTTATGAGCCCCCTTTATATATTAAAAGGCGGCAATAAGGTCTCCCCGGAGCCTTCTCCAGGCTGAACAACCCCAACTCTTTCAGCCTTACCTCACAGGAGATGTGTTCCAGCTTTCTGTCATTTTTTGTGGCCGTCCTCTGGACCTGCTCGAACAGGCCCATGTCTGTCTTGTACTGAGGACCCCAGATCTGGATGCGGTCCTGCAGGTGGGGTCTCACCAGCACAGAGTAGAGCGGCAGAATCATGTCCCTCAACCTGCTGGCCACACTTCTTTTAATGCAGCCCAGGATACGGTTGGCTTCCTGTGCTGCAAGCACACATTGCTGCCTCATGTCCCATTTTCATCTACCAGTATCCCTAAGTCCTTCTCCACAGGGCTGCTCTCAATCCATTCATACTGCAGTTTGTATTGATATTGAAGATTGCCCTGACCAGGTGAAAGACCTTGCACTTGGCCTTGTTGAGCTTCATGAGGTTCACGTGGGCCCATTCCTCAAGCCAATCACAGTCCCTCTGGGTGGCATCCCTTCCTTCTAGCTTGTCAGCTGCACCACTCAGCTTGGTGGTATCTGTAAACTCGCTGAGGGGGCACTTAATCCCACTGTGTTGTTGATGAAAATATTATATAGTATCAGTCCCAGTACAGACCCTTGAGGGACACAGCTTGTTACTGGTTTCCACTTGGACATTGAACCGTTAACTGTAATTCTTTAGATGCAACCATCCAGCCAATTCCTTATCCATCAAATCCATATGTCTCCAATTTAGCAGCAAGAATGTTGTGGGGGACTGTATCATATGTCTTGGAAGAGTCCAGGTAGATAAACAGAAGTCCATGTGGATGAGTTTCAAGTGCTTTTGGACTGGAACTTAGGGTTTTTTTCTCTTGAATAGAATCTAGGTTTTGTGCATTGAAACTGCTCCAAAAACAGAACCAACACCTAGTAAATTGAGGATGCAGTTCAGAATTGCCCTAATCTGAACCAGGTCATAAATGCAGATGTAGCTGAATATGTTTCAAGAGCTGCATACCTCTGTAAAATGTTACTACTGTCTTCCTCCCCACCTCTCCCCCAAGTTTGGTTGATACAGTTTTTTCCAGCTTTTTAAAAAAGACCTAATTTCGTTGAGCCATTTTTGCAAGATGGCTGCACGCCTAAATGTATTGGTGCAAATGAGAGTAAGGAATAATTTTATAGCCGTTTAGAGCAGGAATGAGTGAGAAAGAATGGGAACACCCTGAATAGCCGTTATAGTAAGAAGAAATTGAACATGAAACTGTACAGTCTCATAAACTTGTCCATTAAAGAATTGCAGATAGGAACCTGAAGGATGAAGATATAAGGGCGGTGAGGCATGGAAACTCATCAGGAATCAACTAAGGAAGTGTGATATACCACCTCAGTTCAAGTACATGAAAAACAGATTTTACAGATCCTTTGTAGAGAATGTAAAGTGGAGGAGGTAACATGGTTAAAAAATGAGATGGGAAGAAAAGTCACAATATAAAAATTAAGGTCTGTGAAGGTGTGTTACAGAAGAAGTAAAAGGAAAAAAAAAAAGGCAAGAAGATTGTTAAGATGTTCTTGTGGTATGTTTGGGGAAGGAAAAATGCAACAAATGTCAATTAAGGGAGGCTGTCTGAAGCCTTAAGATACTAAAGAAATACTGAAATAGTCTTAATGAGGTACTAGGAAGTAATGGGTAAAAGTTTCAAACCAAATGAGCCTAGCAAACTCAAGTTTTCATGGGTGGCAGTTGAGCACTACTGGAATTACAAGCACCTGTGATTTAACTGCACATGCTACATATTCCTGGCAAGAGATACAATGTGCTCCCACTTGAAACCTTTGAGAAAAGAGAAGAACCTCAAAATATTTTGAGGTGTTAAGATGCTACCAGGATATAAATAACCTGAGGTAGTAGACAATAGTATGGAAGAGTTTGAAGAGGGCACTCAAGTTAAAATTAGCTTTAACACTGTGGTGACATATCTTAGTTTGTCAATATAGACACTCATTCCTTCAAAGGTAAACTTCTTTAATGGTTTAAAGAGGAATATGTTCTGTTCTGCTTCCTTTACCTCTTCCCCTCACTTCTTTGTTCCAGCTCTTCTGTTTATCCTCAAGCATTACAATGGGTAAATTTCTGCCTTGTCTTACATGGCTGAGAAATAGGACATCCTTGACAGCTAAGAAGTCACATGGGAGAATAGTCTTCCACTTGCTAAGGAATGTATGTTGCTTGTTGCTGTAACAAGGTTCTTGGAACTTTATCCCTAAAATTAATTTTAAAACTATGCAGCAGAATATGTTGTTAATAAAACCCTCTTGGGGAAAGAGAAGACTTTAGAAAATAGTATGAGGAGAGTATGCCTTCTATTTAGTGAATGATTATGGACCAAGATAATGTTCCTTAAGAATAAGGTATGGGCAGCTGCTGACGTCTATAGGTTAAGGTTTTTGTTACGTAAAGTTATAGAATTTAAAATCATCTTTCTTATATTTGTAATAACACTCCAGGAATACACTGAGTTACTGCAGTAAGACCTTGAAGGCTTTAGTATTTTTATTTAGTTACAGTAAATGCTGTGTTTACTCTTTACTTAAAAGTAGTAGTACAAGTACTACCCAGTACAGTAATATTTATGCAGGTCTTTACTATTCAGTAAGTAACAGTGAAGTACTGTTCTAGATGCTGGGAATAAAAAGCTTGAAAGGTAAGTCCTAAGTGCTGTGATAGTATGTGTTAGCTATCCCAAATACTATTGAAAATGTGTGTAAATGTTTTTTATAATGGAAAGACATTCTTATTCAGGTTTTAATTTGTGCTTATGTAATGTATCATTCTTGGCATTCGTCAGAAGCTCAATGTTCCTTATTATTTGTGATAATTATTTAAAATGAAAGCTTAAATTCCAGAGAAGAGCCTAGAAATTAAATTTTATTGGGGGATTTTTTTTCTCCAGAACTGTATACTCCAAACCAAGATACAGAGCATGCAATCTGACAGAAGCATGTGATTTTTCTAGATGTATTTCTGTTGGAGAAAGTTTTACTTAAGTTCTTGTTATGTAAGTTACTCTGTAGCATGTTATGCTACAAAAGATTGCACAAAGATGACATCATTCCATAGTAATCTATTGTCCAAAAAAACCAATGGAAGACTAGTGGTCTGGAACATAGGGACATGGATTTGTGTACTGCCGGAACTTAATGAAATATTATTTTCTAGGTTCATTGATTTCTACTGATGAAGACTTGGAACTCTCATGACTTTGCCAGTTTGCACATTAAGTGGTATTCATTGCATTGAAAAGGTTATTGAGAAAAACAGGAACTCTGATAGGAATCAGTGACATAAATGCAGATCCCAGATGTGGAGCCACTGTGCTTCGCTCTAACTGCAGTATAGTTCTCTGGCTGCAAGCTGGACTAGGAAACTAGTATGGGGAGCCCCAGTTCTAGGGTTTATGACTGAGGCTGGACACATGATGCTTGTTACAGCTTTAGAACAAAATAACTAATAAAAATCTAAGATTTCATGGTCTTATAAATTTGCAGAGTTTATATGTCAAACCTTAGTTTAGAAATTCCATGTTGTCTGTTGGTCTCTTTTTTTTTCTTTTTTTTTTTTTCTTAATTGCAGTTTTGTTTGAAGATAAAATTGCCAGTTTGCAAACCCAGTGCAAATGAATTGAAGTCTGCAAAACTTGTCACTAGATGTAGGATAGGACCATCTTGAAATTTGTTCATGTTCTGAAGCTTTGTAACAATGGAGAGCGGTACCATCAAACAGCATTTTACTGTAAACCTGAATTTCTAAAATATCATCTTTCTTCTGTTGAGTTCCAAGAGAAAAATTATTTTATTATCCTGTATCTGTGAATATTATTCTCTATGTATGTACATGTCTGCTCACTTACTTTTATGTATGTTTGTTTGGTTTTGTCTTGAAGATTCTTGGATATCCCAATCAGCTTCCTTCCCTAGGAATCAGAAGCAACCAGGTGTGGATTCCTTGTCACCTGTAGCATCACTTCCTAAACAGATTTTCCAGCCTTCTGCCCAGCAGCAGCCTTCTAAACAGGTTAAAGTCACATGTGCAAACTGCAAAAAGCCTTTACAAAAGGGACAGACTGCATATCAGCGAAAAGGATCAGCTCACCTTTTTTGTTCTACTACCTGCCTCTCATCGTTCTCACACAAGCCCACTCCGAAGAAACTTTGTGTTATGTGCAGAAAGTAAGGGATTTTTTTAATTTTGTTTCATACTAGTAGCTAAATCCAGTAATACTTGAGATTCTTATGCATGTATGAGAACTGCTTTATTAATGATATAAAATCTGACTATACAAGTATGTTATATAGTGTCACTTCAATATTGTTTGAAAATGTTGTATTCACTCTGCTATAACAGAAGTGTACCAGCTTTTGAATATGGAGTGTGGCAGGTTGTTTCTATGAAAGCCAATACACTAAAAACCACTGGGTGTTTTTTTTGTTTTGTTTTGTTTTGTTGGGGTTTTTTTGTTTGTTTTTTTTTGGTTTGTTTGTTTTTTTTAAAGACAAGGTGTCCAAGTTATAATACATCCTTGTGACAAGACATATTCTTTAGATATAAAATCCTTTATGGAAAGAAGTGGACCTTGTGTTGTATAGAAAGCATTCATTTTGGTAGATGAAGATAGAAAATCAAGAGGCTTTAAAAGAAGGAGAAACTGATACTTGAAAGAAGGTGGAAGAAATTTGGGAGCTCTTCCATTGTTGGCAGTGTGGGGAGAGGAGAAGCCTTAGACTTTCCCCATAGTTCGGGGCAACTATGGCAACTTCTGAAGCTGAAGATGCCTTAAGCGGGCAGTACAGAGGGAGTGACAAGCATACCTAGAAGTGGCTTATTCTAAATTATTGGTTAGGTTTGACTTGTAATTTTTCATTATTTCCCAAACTTAAAATTGCTGAAGAGAAGTCTTCCATAATTGTACTATTGTAGTGTAAGGTGTACAAAATAGCTGTACTATCTTTTTCTTTCAGTGTACTGATTGCTGAGATACTTGCACTTTTTCGTATTTTTTCAGTAAAGCCTCAATCCAGTACACCCTGCAGTGATACTAGTTAAATGATGAGTTCTTGCTGAACTAAAGAAGGCTTGCATTAATGTATGTTTTGGAGAGGATGGTCTTTGCTCAATTGCTGGTTTAAACTGGTGAAAAAGTTTTACTTCAGTATGCGGTGTGATGGATTAGTGGCTTGTATTCAGATGTAAGCTACTGATCTGAGGGAAGGAGTGTGTTTTTTCTTGAGACCTTGTAAAAATGAGCTATAGAAAGTATTGATATCCTGTGTATTCATACCTTGGTACACTGAAAACCTAGCATATGTAACATACTTCAGCTTTTTTTAAATACATGTAAAAGCTCAAATTCTCTCAACCCTCACTTCTACAAAGCTAGTTAAAAGCACTCTCTTTCTGTTGGCTTGTACATGTTTATACCCTATTTTGGGTTTTGTTTGTTGTTTTGTTTTTTTTTTTTTTTTTTACAGTTAGTCTGGTGACTACCATATTCAGCTAGCTGTATTATACATAAAGATGAAGATGATACTAATTTCTTTATTTCTGACTGAAATCTTGAAAATTCATGGCTAAATCTGTGCTCTCTTGCAACTTTGGAGATACCTGTGTATTGTAAGAGGCTACATATAAAACTGCCCTAAATGAAAGGCTTTATTTTTTCATTATGAGGAAAATATCTTATTTCTAGCTTTTGGGGTTACTTAAAATAAGCTTAGTTTAGCGTATTTGATTTCTAGAGAACCTCTGTGAAGTCACCTGTGACAATTTTTGAGGGGCTGTTGGTCTTCGCTCTTCTACTAGTATGCAGTTGCTACTCAATCATAGTTAAGTAGAAGGCAGTATATGTGTGAAATTGTTCCTCTGTAGCACGGCTTCATTGTGAAGCCCAATCTTATCTAGGCTTATTTTTCTTTATTGCCAAATTTTTTCTACCTGGTGATAGCAAACCAGGTATTTGCTCTGTACTTGTTTCTGTATTCTTTTCATACTAAAGCAGACATAATATTGTCAGATTGCAGTTCAGTGGAAGGATAAGGGAACTCTAGCAAAATCCAGGAGACCTTGAATGTAGGTTGGAGAGATGATAATAGTTGATATGTCATAGGTCAGACTTTCAGAGGTAATGCTCAGTTTTATCTTTAAATATGTATATCACTTTAACTGGAAGAAGTGAAGCCTACAATAACTTTTGAAAAAAAATTGTATTACCCCACCTGAAAAGTCAGAATTCTAAACATATTTTATTGTAAACCACTTTTCTAGCACTCTCCTGAACCTTTGTAACTACATAAATACTGTAGGAATTATTATAAGAAGGAAAGTATAGGAAATACCTGGCATTCTCCTTAGTGTTTATAGTTTTTATTGTCTTGTGTTACTCTTTTTGACTTCATACTTGTCTCCTTTGATACAAGTTAATAAGTGTTTTGATGAAAGTTAATGGTGTTTATAAGTCCTCGTGGAATCTAGTCAGAAACGGTGAGGTCCTCAGGGCAGGAGCTCTGGCTTTTGCAAAATAGAAGCGATAACACTCCCCAACACAAATCCTTACTAGCTTGCCGAAGGGCAAGCAAAAATCTGCTGACTTTCCTTTGATGGAAGAAGGCAGGCATGCAAGTGTTAATATCCAGGGGCAGTAGAATTTTATTTTCAAGGGAGTTTGTCTAGGGAAGCATACAGCATTTTTCCAATGTTTTCCACTCATCCTATTTTTAGGGCTCCTAGGTATGAGTGTCTGGGGCATGTCTCTTCCAGCTGGTGATCCATGGTGATGTCAATAGAGATCCAGACGTGCCTAGTCAATTTTTTATTTATTCTGCCCAATAGCATTTCCTATATGTCAGTAATAGGTTTTTGGTTTGGGTTTTTTTTTTTTTTTTTCCTCAGAAGGCAAAGCGGGGAGGCTTTTATTTCTTCTCCTTAGTGCTTCTAATTTATGGTATGTGATAGTTTCACTCTTAATCCCAAACTACCTTAGAAATTTGGGAGACCTCACTACAAAGGTGCACTGACAAGCATGGTGTTAGCAACTTTGCTGAGTTTGCAGTGCGTGCAGCATACAATTGAAGATCAAGGAAGTGTAGAATTAATTTCAGTGAAAAAGTGTAAGTCAGTTTGGTTAGAAGAAGGTTTGTTCTATTTCAAATTAATTTTATTGATGGTTGCTTGTGTGGCTTAATGTGTTAAATTGGTGCAGTTTCATAGGCAACTCCATGAACTGTTCAGGTGCTTTCAAACTTTGAAGTAATGATGGAATTAACTTTTTTTAATTTTAAATAATAAACTTCTAGGCAAGTTTGTGGTAGTTTTAAGCTTTTTGGTTGTATTTGGTTGTACCTTCTCTCTTCCTCTTGTCCTCTCCTGAGAAGGTTGTACCTTCTTTCTTCTTTTCCTCCTCTTCTCCACTGGGAATGGTGGAGTTTTATACAAATAGAAGACCATTTCTTGCCTTTTACTATAAATCTGATTTTTTTTTTTTTTTTGTATAAAACTTAAGTATGGCCTTTGTGTAAAGTTGCAAAAGGGCTAGTTCAAATTTGCTGTGTTAATTTTTTGTATAAGATTGTTTGCCACAACTGGTACCTAATGGTGCATTAATGTCACTTAATTCTAGAATAACGTAATAGGAAAAAAATAACCCCAATCCAAACAAAAAATAGATTTTTACACAGGAAAGACATAATACTTACAGTAGTTGTAAAAAAAAACTTAGTGTTTGACGTGTGACTAACAACTGTACACCCACAAAACAGGTTTGAAATGTATTAAAAGGAAGAATGAATCTTATGTGTTCTTGTTTAAATATATGTATGTATTTATACATGAGCATGCTAGAGTGGGTTTTGTTTTTGGGGTTTTTTTTTTGTCTTTCAGAGATATAACAACAATGAAAGGTACCATTGTTGCTCAAGTTGATTCAAGTGAGTCTTTCCAGGAGTTTTGCAGTACATCATGTTTATCATTCTATGAAGATAAACAGAATCCCTCAAAAGGAGTTTTGAATAAATCAAGATGCACTATCTGTGGTAAACTAACTGAGGTCTGGTTGACTGTTTTTTCTCTTACTTTTCTCAATAATGACAATATTAATAACTTCTTTTCTGAAATAAGAGGACTGAAAATAAGGAAATTTAAAATCTGATTCAGTATTTTCATATGCAGTGAGATATGAAGATATGCAGGCTTAATATTCATAAAGAGCAACTGAAGGAAGAAAGAATTCAGGGATTAATACTAGATTTTAGTTTCAGATACTTGAAGTATATTTTGTGATATTTTGTTGCTACCGTCAACAATTCTATTAGATGTAAAATCTCATAATTATAATCCAGATTTCCCACATAGAAGTATTGCTGTTGAAAAAAGTCAGAATTTACTGTATTATTTACTTTTTTACTGTATGTTTTGAAAGATTATGCAAATGTTTTTAGAGATACATAGAATATATGTAATTCTAAATTCTCACGAATGTATTAATTTACTCTTGATGCCATTTCTGGGCCCAGCATAGTCCAGGCTACGACTTTACACAGCATATGTGTCTGGCCGGTCTTTATATGCCATGTTGTTAGCCTGCAAATTGAGTATTTTACTACATCGCATAAATTGACCTTCTGCTCTAATATGCAATTTTTACATCCTTCCCTGTGATCTTTGCTTCTAGGCTACAAGAGCAAATGAGTCCAAGGTTTTTTTTCTAGAACTTTGGAGACAACAGAAACACCAATTCCATGGTCATTTCAAGCATCTCTGTTCTTAAATAGTGAGCTAGCATAATCTGGTTTTAGTTACTGTACTTAAATGTATGACTACTGGCTTGTCTGGTAGTTTCAGGCAACTTTGTGCTTGTGTGGTGATAGAATACTACTTTATTTTTTTTATTATTATTTTTTTTTTTAGATTCGTCATGAAGTTAGCTTTAAAAATATGACTCACAAGCTGTGCAGTGACCATTGCTTCAATAGATACAGGATGGCAAATGGATTGGTAATGAATTGCTGTGAGCATTGTGGGGAGTATTTGCCCAGTAAAGGAGCTGGAAACAATATTCTTACTATTGATGGTCAGCAGAAAAGATTCTGCTGTCAGAACTGCGTCGGTGAATACAAGCAGGTAATTACTTCTTCATCTATAAATTTAAATTAAATAAACATTAATACTCCTTGAATTTATCCTGTTATTCATAACATGGTTTTACTTCTCATTAGAAGTCTTAAGAAACAAAGAATTCTAAAAATGAAATTAATGCCAGTGAGGGAAAGCTAGCTGGAAAGGACTACATATTTGTTATTAATGAAAATATCACTGAAAATAACCTTTCTGTTAATAATTTCTATTTGTTTCTTATGGATGTTTCACAAATATATTAATAGCAAGCCCGACATACAGGCTTACTGGTCCTTAAGTGATGTTCTTTTTTTAGATATAAAAGCTTGCTTATGCAGTCAAAACATTAAAAAATGTGCGGAGCATACAGATTTGACATTGCTGTGAGAATGCTCTAACTGATTACGTGTTGGCTGTGTACCTGTACTACGTCTAATCTTCTTCACCGTACTGCATAGGATTTAAAAATTTATTGTTACTTTCATCCTTCCACGTGTTAAATTTTGTGCTTTCATTTTCTCTACTTGGTTTGTTTTTATTTATTCTTAAAACAGTTAAGATAGCAGTAATTGTTGTGGCTAAATTAATTCCAAATCAAGAAATCTGATGCTGACATCTTTTACATATTACAGAGCCAGCTTAGCTCTGAACCATTGCTAATGCTGGCTGGAAGGTTTAAATGTTAATCACAGTATTTATGGTGTAATAGTGTAGCTCTGAAACATTTAATATTTTGGGGGAGGCTATGCAATTTGGGGAATTTTTTTTAATTTATTTTTTTTTTTTTTTTTTTTTTTGGCTTGGCGCATTCTGCTCTGAGTTTATAGGGGTAGTGTTACAAAAGTACTATTTTACTAGCAAGAAATTTCTTTACCTAATTTTGAAGTTCACACTTGAATATGTGAGTGGCCCAGTGCTGCATATTGGTTTGGGTTCGTTCTTCATCTCTTTCCATTTTTAAGAAAACAATGATCCAGGAGAAAAGGCAGTGCAGTGCTGAATGTTTGTAACTTCTTTAATGTTGCATCATGTATGTTTGTATTTTCTCATTGGACATTCAGTATTGATGCTTTTGGGGATGGCTATTCTTGTGTATATGCAATGTGCAAACAGCAAATCTGGAAACGTGCATGTGTAAACAGCGTAACTGAAAACGTAACATAAGCGTTATTCTTTTGTCACAGCTGTACCAAAAGGGACAGGATAGGTTTCCAAGATACTAAAAACATAGGCATGCCCAGAAGCCATGGAAAGACTTGAAGAAACGTTGAATACTGTCCCTCGAAGAAACAGAAAGGCATGAGATTAACTTTGAACTTGAGACATTCCCACACAACCAGTATAACATGCACTGCACATGGAATTATGAAATGAACGTGGAATTTTGAGAGGTCGAATGATAAATCTGTACTTGAATCTCATTATAGACTGTACTCTATTTGTTCAGATATTGTTGTATTTTGTGTTTAGACATGTATTTGAGAATGAGAAGGATATGGGTAGCAAGTTGTATGTTCTGGTTTGATTTGGGGAGGAGGAGCAGTTTGCAGTACCAGGAATCTTCACAAGTAGTGTCAGGTATTGTGCATTATTGTGAGGATCCTTAAGAGACCCTTGAAAATGGAGACACATTGTTCTGGTGCGTTCAGTTCTGGCAGCAGACTATATTCAAGCAAGTTCTTGATTCTTTTGTGGAAATATTTGGTACTGGGGAACTGTAATAGGGTGTGAGAAGCTTAATTTAAGTGCTCATGTGCATCTGGTTTGGAGTGGTGATTAAGTGTAATTCTTAACTGGTAGGCTTCAAATGTTCCTGGAGTGTGTGGGGGTTTGGGGGTATTTTTGATATTAAGAGAAACTCAAGCTATAAAATTAGGAGGTTTTTAGTGTATGTTGTAGGTGAGTTGCTCAGGACACAATTATTTGAGAATATTTAGTTGTTTAGCAGGATTTATTTAGGTTTGAAGTTCCATTTTCATTAAGGTCTTTTTTTTTTTTTTTTTAACTGAATGTTTCTAAGGAATTCTGTTTTTAAAAAAGGAATTTAGACTTTGAAAAATGTCACTGACAATTCATTGGGCCACAGTTGGTAAATTGTAGGTTACGTTGTTCAGTCATAACAATGTCTTCTTGGAAATTTTTTATTAGATCTTACTTTCAAAGGAGAACCAGTGAAGGAGAGAATATGGGAGAGTTGTTGTTACATACTGAAATAAACTTAATGGAATCAATAATATAGGAAAAGTTGATGTATCATTTGATTACAGCATTGTGTTGTACAACTGATTATTGTGTGTCACAAGTTTTAGCAAATGTTTTCTTACAAACAGTTGTAAAATACATAGGTCTTACTGGTATGAGCTTTGTATTAAGCAGTTTATATTGTAAATGTCATACACCTATCAATATGCTATTCGTTTGTAGTAGTAATAAATGAAAACTGATTCTTCTTACTTGTACCTATCTATATACTTCATCCCTATTTTTTTGAATAAATATTACACTGATTTGAACAATTAATTTTCAATAACTTATCATGGACATTTTTTCTTCCTGGAATGAAAAAATTAAAATTGTGGGTAATAAAAATTACTGTGGCTCTTGGAATGGCCACTGAGTGCAAATAATCCATCGGCTACAAAGGGATTCTTTCCTCTGCTTTAGACTGTTGGTGTGAGTAAGAAACAGCGTTATTCCTGAGATGGGGAGTAGGTTTTTTGTGGAGTGTCTGAGTCAGCTTTCCAGGTGCTGGATGCACTTACCTTTCTACGTACCAGTTTCAGAACCTGCTTTAAAACTGAGATAAAAATAATCTTGAATATTGCATCCTGTGTTTTGCTTTTCTGAGAGGTGATGGCTGTTCTTTCTCACCTAAAACTGAAGTAATTACAGCTTAGGTTTCTTTCATATTAGGTTTCTTTCATATTAAAAAGGCATGAAAAAATAGATTAATAAACTAAAAAAAAAAAAAAAAAAAATTAAATAGACATAACCTAACTAATGCTCCCTGTGGTTATATGCAAGAGCATGTTAATTTCCTGATGGCACAACAGCCATTCATGAAGAACAGCTAAGGGCAAGTCAAGCTTTTTTAAAAAAGAGAAAACAAGGATCAAATCCTTCCTCCAAAAATGAAATCACTGTGACAATTTAGATAAAATGTCAAAACAAAACCCTTATTGCAAGTGGTTATTTTTTTTAAGTCTGAAGAAGACTACTACTACTAGATTATAAATTCTTTACCTGAAGTTCAAACTCTTCACATGGAGAGGGGCAAGAGGACTTGAAGAATGACACAAAACAAAACAAAACAGAAAACAATGCCAGAAGAGAATGAGATCATATCTGACAAGGAGGTAGCTAAATTGTCTATGTAATTGTGCAAATACTGAAATATTTTATTTCTTCAAGTAGGCATTTAATATGATTAACATGAGAACTTAACCATTTTAAAAATTACTTCAGTGATTCATTTAAAAGTTAGTATCTATGCAACAAGTTGAAACAGACCCCAAACATGCCTGCCATGAAGACATACTAAGCAAAAGCACCTATATATGTTTCAGTGTTTCTGATACTATTGCATATTTTCTGTCTCCACAAAATTAGTGGACTTCCTTTTCAAGGCAGTTGCAATGTTGCATCCTGGTTTGCTGGATTTGGGTACAGGCTTGACAGCCTTGTTCTAAGGAACAAGTGAATTCTGTGACTTGGCTTGTGCAACTAACCATATTTCTTAATTTTCAGCTGTTCAACTAAGGCAAAGCTGAGCCTGTGTCTACTTTTAAAAGTACAGCCTAACTGCTTTGCTTACTGGCCTGATCAGTCCATAGTGCTCTTGATTCTGCCATGAAAGCATTTAATGCTTTATTAGTTTAAAATGTTCCTTTACTTTTTTTCACTTTATTTCCATAACTAAAATTCTTCTTGTTAGAATACGACCTGGGATTCGCTTGCTTTGGGTGCTTCTTAAAAGTGATGGTCTTCATGTGCTGCCAAAAATGGGGGAAGGAGCTCTAGCTACTTCTTCATAGGCTTCTTAATAGCTCTGGAATGAAGTGAGTACTGGATGAATGCAAGCCAAATTGAGTATTTTCCTAGTTGGAGAGGGTGCTTGCAGTGTGTCTTCATCTAGTGAAAATTTTCCTTCAGTACTGAATAAAAGTGCATTTGACTGACTTCTTTGATTAGATGAAGACTTACTACTGAACGCGCTTCAAGACTAACTAGGCTATGCCATCCCTTTTAAGCTGTTCACTTACAAGCCATAGACAAAACCCAACCTAGGTACTTGTGCTTCCTTGTCTCAAATTCTGCTCCTTGCCAAACAACTGCTCTTGTGAAACTCTCTTAAAACTCATTTCATCTGCTTCATCTGTGTGTAGGGGGTTAGGAGCCTCCACTGTATACAATAATATGCATATCAGTTCTGCAACTTATGATTCATTGCTTATGTAGAGTTTGTATTTAGTCTCACAAAATATATTGTTACCTACTGGTTTAAATCTCGCTGAATGCTGTGATAGAATGTCTTGTCACGTAGTGCTTCAGTGGAAGCATCTAGGGTTTTCAACTTTGTCTTGTCCTGTGCAGTGTCTGTTCTTTTTCTGTGCTTCTTTGCTATTAAGACAGATCTGTCCTTTTTATTTTGGTAGTACAATTAACTACACAATCTGCTGCTTCCTGCTGTTGTTACTGCTTTATAAACTCTTGTTTCCAAGTGTCTGTTTTGAGGGTAGATACTGTTAACAAAACCAGTAATTGTGAGAGTTGAACAGCCCCTTTACCTTGAAATATTAGAAATACTGACTTCTCAGGTTTGGGGTTTTTTGGGGGTTGTTTTTTTGTTTTTGTTTTTTCATTTCTGGTCATTTTTAAAGAGAAGTTCTGTAGTTTCAGCCAGTTCAAACTGTGGTTTAATAGTGGAGTCTCTTCCTCATGTGGTAAACCACTTCTGTCTCACTTTAGGTAATACTTAGTTTGGTATTAAGTAATCTATGATAATATTGACATCTGATGCTATGTAGACTTCCAAATGGACATAGCTAGATGCTTTTTACCCCATCTACCATGGGGTATCACAGAAATCTTTATCAACCAAGAAATAATAAATTCCCCTTTCTTTCTGCTTAGTGGTGTCGGGGGTTTTTTGAGGCCTCTTAGTATTTATGCTTCCAGTTTCTTGCGTGTCTGATGCAAATCAAATCTTTGTAGAAACTACCCTGTTTACTTTTTTTCTGCTTTTTATTTACTCCTATTTTCTGGAACCGTTTCTTTTACCGTTGCTTCAAATGTCTGTCTTAACTGTAGAATTTGCTGCTCTTCAATAAAAACTATATAGCTTCCTTAGGCACCTGAATGTCATTCATCATAAGTGTTCAGGATGTTATTTTGTCGATATTTTAGAAGAGAAGGTGAGATAGGTATATCAGAGATGTTGAAACAGCTTTGTAGTTCTGAAGAAAAGTACTTAATGACAGTCAAAATTGTGTGCTGTGATCTCTGTGGGAACACAGGAAATTCTTAGAAAGAGGAAGCAAGGAAGGTGGTACGACTAGGTATTGGAGTTAGGATGGATATAGCCACATCCGTGCACTGCAGTACCCAGAATAATTGGACAGGGTTGAGGTGAAGAGGGAGAAAAGGTGAAACAGAAACAGCTGAAACATTCAGTTAATGGAAAAGTAACTTGCTTTATGGGGCAGGGGGTTTCATCTCTGCTTTTCTTGAAATCATGAAGGCAAGTGTCTTGAGAGTGGGAACAGAACTGGCAAAAAGAGGGAGCACTGGCAGTTGGAGATGCCAAAGAAGAATGGCTTGACAAGTTATTGATACGGCTGTTTGCAGAGTTCAGCTGATGGAACATAAACACAAATCACTTGGTGTTCAAAGGCCACAAAAGCAATTACTTCAGCTTTTGCTCTTAAGATTTGGGCAAATGCTTTTGAGTTGTTACCAATGTTAGTCTCTCTTGTTGGAGCAGGGAGGAGTTTACAGTTGTTATTCTTGGGGGAGAGATGATTTGAGTGCAGTATTTCAAAAGACTGAATAAATAATAAAGTTGTTCTTTCTTTGCTGTTACAGATTCTGCTGACATCTGGTTCTTTTCTTAGACATGTGTGTTGCTTCTGGACTCATCCGGACCATCCTTCTTTCAAATAAATCTGAAGTAGTTTAGCTGCTGTTACTTGCAGCCTTACTAATGGATAGAATTCCATGTAGTGAATATCTCTGCTTTTCTACTTACAGAAAACTTTTATCTTCTTTCTCCTTTACTTCTTTCTCCTACTTTCCTTCAACTGGAAACAAATTATTTGGGCTGCTACATAGTGTTGTAGCAATCAGTTGGTATTCTGGTGTTCTCCATGGACTGGCCCATGGTGCGGGTGTAGCAAGAATGCTGTCTTACGCTGCAGGCATGTTCTTCATCCTACTTTTGATCCTCCTGAAGGCATGTGAAGCAGATCATACTGCTTTTTTTCAGTCAAGAATGAAAGTGTAGCATAGGTGCCTAGATTCAAGGCACTAATAGCTTTATTGAAATAACTTTTGCAGCCAGAAGGTTCAAGAACAGAGGCTTTCATTAGTTTCAGTTGCAAACAGAATTGAGGCTTACTTCTAAAATACCATGAAATTATAGTATTGGTCTGATATCTGTTTGGGGGTTTGATTTTTTTCTTCTTAGTAAGACGTATGCAAGAAGAGCCCTTGACTTAAGCTTTCATGATCCTTTCAGTAAGATGTAAAGGAAGCTAAAGATTCCTTCTGAAATTATTGTTGGTGATATTGGCAAGAATAAAAATTCCTCAGAAACCCTCCAGTTTTCTCTTATTTCCAGAAATTTTGATTTCCATTGCAACAATACTTGTATTTCTGGAATATGTCCCATTCATCTGTTTTGTCTTGCATGTTGATAGCCACTTTTGTAGTTGCCAAACTGAGTTCAACACTGTCCTAGTGGACAGGATGAAGATCTGAAATCTTATGTTAACTTATGTTTACAAATCTTATGTTAACTCATAAGTCTTTTCAAATTGCATGAAGTGTTTTATAATATATTTTTTCTCAGCTCTCTGTCATGAGATAACTCTAGAAATCAGGTCTACTTCACAATAGGTAAGTCTGTAATAGGGCATACAAAACAAATCATGAAAGAATGAGTGATTTTTGAATCAAATAAGAACATTCAAGCTTCTGCATTTGCCTTAGACTTTATGCTTTGGAAGAGGTAAAATACGCAATGGGATCTAGCTAAAATTAGGTCATTTTGATGCAGAATCTAGGTGGAGTAGTGAGGGAGAGGTGTAGTCAGGCTACTCTGCATCAGGCCTCAGAGGGCACTGGGTCGTTATTATCTAGAAATTTTGCCTCTGGATTAACTTTATTTTTTCGTACTTGGTAATCTAACTGATACAGTTTCTTTACTAATTTGATAGCAGTGTTTTTACTTCAAATTTCCCGTAAAATTGCAGCCCTTAAACTTGCCTGTATTTTCATAGGACACTGTAGATTTGAATTCGTCAGAAGCAGCTCAGGGAAGGAAAATGTGTGATGCTTTCAGTTGTGGATTGGTTCTGAGTTAATTCCGTCTTTGAAGGGAATCAAAACTGAGATGAGTTTGAATGTGCAGGGTTTTGTCTATAATCACGTTTGCCTACCATTGAAATACCATGGGGAGCGCAAAATGAAGCCAGTACTTCCTCTGAAATGCAAGATAACTGCCAAGAAAGCAGCTTCGGAGAAAAAGACTTGCGTGTCCTGGTGGATAACAAGTTGAACAGGAGTTAGCAGTGTGCCTTTGCAGCAAAGATGGCCAGCTTGCATCTGGGTTGTGTCACAGAATACTTGAGGTTGGAAGTGGTCTATGGAGGTCATTGTGTCCACCCTCTGCTCAACCAGGGTCACCTGGAGCAGATCGTCCATTTGAGTTTTGAGTATCTCCAAGGGCGGGGGGCGGGGAGGGGGACTCCACAGCCTCTCTGGGCAACCTATTGCTGTATTAGCAAGAGCATAGCCAGCAGGTCAAGGGAAGTGATTTCTGTACACCCACCCCCCACGCCCCCATCCTTCTGCACTTCTGAGACTGCATCTGGAGCACTGCATACAGTTTTGGATTCCACAGGATGAAAGGCGTTGACATACTGATGCAAGTTCAGTGGAGAGCTACCAAGATGTTTAGAGGGCTGGAGCACAGACATAGTAGGACAGCCTTGGGAGACCTTAGTTTGAACCTTGAGAAGGCTGAAGGAGAATTAGTTATCTAATGAGAGCGTATAAGAGGGGACAAAATTGGACTCTTCTGAGAAGTGTGCAGTGGAAGGATGAGAAGCAACAGACACAACTTGGAAACAAGGGGAAACGATTTAGATACAAGGAAAAGCTTTTTTTCTGTGAGGGTGATGAAATCCTTCAGAGAGGTTTTGGAATGCTCATCTATGGAGATGCTTATATTTGACAGGACAAGATCCTGAGCTACCTGCTTTGAGCAGGAGGTTGCACTTGACCTCTGGAGGTCCGTCCCCTCCAATCTGCATGATGATTCTGTGACTCTATACTTCTGAAATAAAGAATGAAACAGTGGATTTTAAAAGAGTGAGGAAGCGTGGGGGGTTTTGTGTTGTTTTTTTTGTTGGTTTGGTTTTTTTTTTGTTTTTTTGTTTTTTTTGTTTTGTTCCTTCTTTACTCTAGTCAGTAATGAAGATTTTGGTATTCTTTGTTCTGTTTTTCTCTCTACCAGTGAAGGTCTTTTGTCTTCTGCGATGAAATACCAACAACACTGACACAACTTTCTCTTTTCCTTAATTTCTGTTCTGAACACTCACTTTTCCTTGAGGATGGTTAAAATACTCAAAAATGTTCTGTAATAAGAACATGAGAACAGCTGTTCTGGTTCAGCTCAGGGATTGAGACTCCTGCAGTCTATGTAAGCGGGCTTGCAGGGAAGAGTAGGAACAGGGCAAGTACTTAGGATACTTTTCCCTGAGCATTCTTTTAGCTTCTGCCTCTCTAGAGGTCAGGGCATCTCTTGAACTTTATGCAATGTTCCTGTACACTGTTTTTAGCAAATCTCTTTAATTAGTGCTTGTCCAGTCTCCTTGTGAACACATACAAGCAGTTATTGCATCCATGACACTCTTCGGGAAGAAGTTCTGCTGACCTGCTGTTTGTTATGTGAAGAGCTGCCTCCTGTTGTTTGTTGTGAAACAACTTCTGTTGATATTCATCTGATTTCCCATAGCTGTTAATATTAGAAAAGGTAATGAACAGTTGGTCTGTAGTGCCCCACATTATGCCATTTTTGGTTCTGTCATTATCCTCTTACCTTGTTTTCAGGCCAGAAATCCTTACCTCATAAGAATGCTCTTTGACCCTCCGTATTACTGTAGTTCTTAGTTTTAGTGAGTCTTCTGTTTATTTCAGCTAGAAGGGTGCTCCTAGGGAAAGAATTCTCAAATGTTACTACTTCTACAGAATAAAATTAATAGTTCAGGTTCTTAGAGATGAAAGATAACATGTTGCGATGAATGTGAGAGTAGAAATGTAAGTTACCTGAGAACCCTAAGAGGGTCTCATCTGGAAATTTGGCACTTAAGAACAGGAGAAAATTCTCAGTTTGTATTATGGCTATCTAAAAATGTGGCCTGGTACAGTACGAGATTCTGTGTTGATGTTGTCAATGGAGGAAGCCTTTGAGTTAGATAGACTATTAAAAAAAAAGTGTTTGAGACACCTGTGTAATGCTGATTGATCAATACTCAGGTATGCTTTAATCCTTTTTTTAAATAGTGTTGTACACCTTGAGTTTTGAATGGTTTTAATATTCAAACTTGTAGGTTTGGGGAGTGTTGGCAAGAGTAATAAAAATACAGGAAAAAAGTTCAACTTGGAGGTGATGATTACAAAGTTTTGGAAGCAATAAATTTGAAGAGGTTTCATGCCTTTTAATTTTTTTTTTTTTTCTTTCTTCACCAGTGTCATATCTCCTTCATTTATGTAACAACATGTTTAAACTTCTAATAATGCAGAAATGTTCCAACACTTTTCTTAGTTGCTGTGACAAGAATTGAGAGCTTTGCTGTTATGCTTTTGTTTCTACCCACAGAATCTTCTGCATCCTTGATATGTTTTTCGGAAATTCATGTTATGTGTAGTCTTGATAATTTAGATCTAGGTTTGCTGGATTACTAGATATTAATAAATATTCTTTGTGTTGCTTTTAAGTCTGGAAGACCTAGGGGTGAAATCAGTAAACAACTCCAGTATTATAAGGATGTTTGAAATTCAGAAGTGATGGAATTGCTGCTGCACTGTGCTTTGTGTGCATGATCCTTTCTTGACATCAGTTAAATAATGAGACATTTGAGATGCTGGTTAGCAAAAGCTATTTCTACTTTCAAGGGATTTTTGTCGAAACGTAGTCTGTTGACACAGTGAATCTTTTCCAATTATGCTCTGGTCAGCTTACTATAAATTCATTTATTATAACCTGTGTTTTCAGTTTGCTGTCTCTTGAAGTCATCATGGCCTCAGTTTGATTTTTCTTTTGGATCTCAAACTTGTGAAAGCTTTGCTTACCTGTGGATTGTTTTCCGATTATCTTCCTGAATGCTGTTTGTCAGCATATTTGTATCAGTGCTTCTAGATTTACGTTTTGGTTTATTCTTGAGGTACCCAGGCCATTTGCTCATGCAGATTTTTTGGTGGTTGTTGTCCATTAAGCTTGTTCCAAGAAGTCAAGTCCTTTGTAAATTGCGACCTCCTGTATGCTCACTGGTAATATAACTTGAAGTATTCTTGATGTCCTGCTTTTGCCTATTAATCTGTCAGAGGAGATGAATGTATATTGGCAGAATAGCTCCAACTCATAGAACAGTACAATTGCTGCATTTTGGTCTTGGTACTTAGTGTAAATTTTGTGAATATCATGACTGATTTGGAGGATTATTAGGTGCTGGATAGCATTTTTAAAGGCAAACAGAAAAAAAATTAAGATGGGAAGGAAGGATCCTGGAGTTGTATAAAATACCATCTTCTAGGCAGGAGCTTGATATCTTGACACATACTCCTTTTTGAAAGAAATCCACAGCAAAGATTTCATCAAAGCAGCATGTGGAAATTGTGAAGTTGTGTGGTATTTTGAAATTTTGCTGGTCTCTGCAAGGTGCTGTGCCCAATTTGTGGCAGAGGCATGTGTATTTGCACATTTTTGTGTATATGTTTTTAATACAGGGAAGATGATACATGTATAAAAAACTAAGTTTCTTTCTGGCTGCCTGTAAGGCTGGATTTAGATAGTTCTCAAATGTAGGTAATTAAAGATACGAAGAGCAAAAATACGCAGTGAAGCTTCTGTTACTCTGAACGAAGTGAAGCACCTGTGAAACATGCTTTGCCTTTCCTTCCCCCTTCAGTCCTTGAGAAGAAGGAAAGAGGACAGAGGTTGTGCCAGAATTAATTTCTCGACAGAAGGGGAGAAATCTGAAGTGCCCGAGTGTCAATAGGGCATTTTCTAATAGTAAGGAGCCAGTCTGTCTGATAGGAGACTCATTGCTGTTCCAGTGAGGAATTCCCTGCGATCACTGTCAAAACCATGATACTGTTTCTATGGGCAGGGAAGGTGTCTAGACATTTTCTTCTAAAACTTGCTTTATGATGCTTGAGATATTTGCCTAACACTGAAGCATGTACACGTAGCAGATCAGAACTACTGATTTTGTCTGTTGAATGTGTCATTTGAATTTCTGCCTGGTGTGACTTCCCTGTGCTTTTTGTAGAATGTTTGCGCCCTTCCGTGGAAAACTGTTGATTGACTGACTGCTGTGTTGAGAGATGTCAAAATTGAGTCTGTATCAGGTTCATGGAGTCACAGTTCCTCATTGGATGCAATGAGGAGCACAGGAGCTCTGCAGTGTGTTCCTCCTGCCTGGAGGACTGGAACTAGGAGAGCTGAGAAGTTAGAGGTTCCCCCAACAGTGCTCTTACCAAGAAACTGCTACACCTAAGTCATACTTGATAATATTAGGGATGTTATCATTTCGAGAGTACAAAGTTGTGGGTTGAGGTTTTGGGAGTTTTGTTGTTGTTGTGTTTTGTTTTTGTGGCCTTTTGTTTTCCCCCCCCAAAAAATTTAGCACCATTATTTATCCTTCCTCTTTGCCATGCCAGCGTCCTGTTTCTTCTCTTACAACCATTGTCCCATCAACAAGGAACAGAGTTGTTTCAAACTTCCCAACTCAGCACAACTTGCTTTATACTCTTACCATAGTTCACAGATGCAGATGAGAGTTAATATAGGAAGGTTCTGATGGGGGAACAAATTGCAGAAGTAAATAAGTAAGTTTTCCTCTGTGTTTGTTATACCATAACTTAAAACCAAAAGCCAAACATAGTTTTAACTAATGCATTGTTTTGCTTTGTTTTATGTTTTAGAAATATGGCAAATTAACATCTTGTACTGGCTGCAGAGCTCAGTGCAGGTTTTTTGACATGACTCAGTGCATAGGACCTAATGGATATATGGAGCCATACTGCTCAACTGCATGCATGAACACACACAAATCAAAATATGCAAAATCACAAAGTAAGTGAAAAGGATGATGGATTTTCATCACTGCTAAGAGTAGACTTTTTTTTAAGTTTGAACACTGGGGGTGGGTGGTTTTGTTTTAGAATTAACCTATGCAGATGTGACTTTATAGGGATTTTAAACTTGTATTTAAAAAAAGAAATCATCTTGTATTCAGCACGAGTAAATGGACCCATGAGGGGTCATTTTCCCCACTAGCTTTTTTGCTTCATGACAGAAACAGTTTTCGACTGTCTTAAGGCTTCCTGGGAAAAAATGTTGAGACATAATGTGCTCTGATGTGTCACAGAATGATAGTGCAATTTTCATGCATATGGATTAACATTCTTTTGTCTGTGATCCAACCCCACTCCATTTTATCTCCTTAAGCAACAATTGGAGAAGCATAGAGCTAGTTATAATGTGTATGGGTATTCTCTAGGTAAAATTTTTAATCTGGATGAAAGAAACTGGTAAATAACTCAAAATGTGTGTTCTTCAATATGCAAAGCAGGCATAGATCTTAATTCAGTGAACTCTAGTGAATTTTATAGAAGAAAGTGCAATTTCATATTTAATGTTGACCTTTAATGGAAGAATTCAGCAAAACCTCTGCAATTTCTTTTGTAGCAGCTGACTGGAAAACGGATAAAACTTAGCTTTTTACATTGAAATGGTGGGAAGAGCTGACCTGTAATCCAGGGTTTTGGTTTGGTTTGGTTTTTTTCCCGCTACTATTTTGTGTTTATTTTATTTGTAAACTACGTTTTTCTTTTAGGTATGGGAATTATTTGCCACTTTTGTAAACGAAACTCTTTACCTCAATATCAAGCCACAATGCCTGATGGAAAACTGTACAACTTTTGCAGTTCCAGTTGTGTAGCTAAATTTCAGGTTAGCTGTTGTGTTAAATCTTTTCCTCCCTAAATATTTGTGTACCTGTGTTTGTGTTAAGTATTTGCATATTAAACTAACTTGCGTGTATATACATGTTTGAGTTGTAATTAACATAGCACATGCTTCTGGCTCCTAACAATTTCTTTGATAAAAGTACTGTTTCATAATGATAACACCAGCTGCTATCTTAAACTTATAAAATTGGATAATAACAACCCGGTTCTCCTTGATACCGTAAGAAAATGCAAAACGATATCACTGCTCATTTTTACCACCCAGCCTCTTTATGGAGATGAGCCTTGCTGTTTTGCATTGAAGATCAACAAATTTCATGTCTTTTATACTAAATACAGTAACAAAATTCTCATGTTGAATACTGTACTAACAAAGGTGTGTTGTGGGGAATAGTGACTGTCTCTGAAATGAAAGGTTAGAGCCTAAGCCATTAGAACATTTATGGATGAAACTAGCCATTTAAATTATGTTCAGAAACCTGGGTATTGCAAGCCTAATGATTAGGCACACTGGAAGAGGCTGCTATGCTTGTTGAAAATGCCATATTTTTAATAATGACTTAAGGTTAAAGCATATGTAAAATGTGCCTCTAGGTGATCAAAGGACACTTTCAAAGAAAATGTTTCCATTTTTGTATGTAAAAACAGTTTTCCCAGATGTGTGCTGTATAATTGATAATTGCCGCCTCTTGTGTTTTTGAACAGTTATACCCATACAGGGTTTTCCCATTTGTCATTAAACTTTGCTGGTTTCTGTCAAGTGGAAAGCAAATCAATCTTTTAATTGCTTGCTTAATACAGCCTGTATAGGACCTCCATCATGTAGCCCTGTTCTGTGCTTCCGTCCTAACCAATTTAGTAGATGTCTGTCAGTGGAACTGATTAACAAAATAGATGCAGATTATTATTATGTAATGACGAATCTGTAATACTACTTGCAAACTCATTCGGCATCTATTTTATTCTACACGGTCTTACGATTGATTGCAGCCCCAAGAGGTCTCAGAACAAAGCCTTTCTGCTATTTGAGTGAGAAAAATAAAGCTAGTGAATGACAAATACAGCCTGGGTCTTTTTGGATTTGCCGATAAATCAATATTAAGCAACATTATTATTTAATATAATTGCCGGATCAGTTGATGCTGGTTGTGGGTTTCTAATCTTACTGAGACCTTGCTGATGCTTCTGTTGCCGTTTCAGTGCTACGTGTACATCTGCCTCTCTAATGTTGTAGTGGAGTTTAGAGCAGCCATACAGTCTTTGAGTTCTCAGTAACGACCAGGAACGGGTAGGCGGTCACTTGCTTGCAGTTAGTTTGCTCAAACATTTCTGTCATATTCTAACTTTTGATAGTTTTCATATATTCACTATCTAGAAGAATAAGATGTATTCACCATTAGATAAGACTCGATTGTATGATAACAGCTTCTTTGTTCCGTTCATTTAGTATTTGGGTGGAAAGGATGGTATCCTACAACGTGAGCGCTGGACTGTAAGGGTTCCTGTGAGGCTTTTTTTTTATACCTAGGTGACACATAAGGGATTGAACCTAAACTGAGAAAATTGTTTAATCCGTTTGGTCAATTGCAATGCTTTCTGCAATGATCTTTTGAAAAAATGGCTGATGTACTATGGTGCTCTGTATTTTTCATTGTTTACTAATGCAGATAACTCTTGTTTTAATTTTCTGGCATTATAATCATCCCTTTTTCTTACTGTGCCTGTTCTTCCTACACGTTTTTATGTGTTTAGGGACTACCCTTCTCAGAACAGAATAACTGCTATTTCAGGTCTGTGTCTCCCTGCTGCAAAAAGTTTAGTCCTTTTGGTTTACAAATGGGTTGGAATACTTAAATTCCCAATTTGTTTACAGTATTTTAGGTTTGATTGTCATCTTACGAATAACCTTTTGTTTCTAGCTAACTGTTGTTTTAATGTGTTAAAATACTCGAAAGGTTCAGTTGAGCTGCTGGTTGTGTAATTTATGTCCATATCTATATTCTCCTTCATGTGGACAGCTTGCAAGAGCATTCAACCTTGTAAGAAAAAGGGTAAAAGAGAGAATAGCCTGCTTGATGTTATTTCTGTTTGGTAGTTGGTGGTAAAATAGCATGACTGTCTCTTGTCTTCCATGCTCTGTCTTGGAGGATGTTATTGCAGAGTTAAGGACAGAACTGTTCCAAAGCTGTATTGTTTTAAGCCAGTTTTGCTACCAGTACCTTTACTGGGTCAGCCGAAGATCTTGATCTGAATTTGTCTCTTAAGGAAAAATTAACTAATTTATTTATTGTGAACATGGAGGTTGCAGTACAAGTGTCTTCCCAAAGTTAGCAAGTGCATAAGTGTCTTAAAGTACAAGCTATCTTGCAAAACATGAGTCTATGCAAAATTTTCAGAAAACTTGTGCTAAAGCTTTGACTTTTTTTTTTTTTTAATTTATGGATGTATCTGGAGAGTTGTAGGGCCAGTACACGTAAGAATTTTAAGTACAGTGTTTTTCAGCAGGTTACTCACTCTGGTTATTCACCAATATGTTCTCTTTCACTATCATTACTGTTCTCTTTCACTATCATTACGGTGTCTGTAAGTGTTCTTTGTTCTATACCATACATCTCTCTTGCACACGCATACATATATTTAAAAAAAAAAAGAGTATAATGCTGCAGGATGCATGGAGGAAGCTTGGCATGCTTGTCACAAATACTTTCAGATTTGATCATAATAAAAACAATTGAGGCTTCCACGCTGAGGCTGGAAGGTCTGCGTGTGCATGAGCATAAGGGGGGTGTTTGGTTCCTTCCCAGTTTAATTTAGTGCCCTTGATTTTGCTTGTGGAACAGTCCTAGTGGATGACCGTATGTAAAAGATTCCTCGTACATATTTGGTTTTATGTCACGTTGATTCTTTCAAAGTTCTTTTTTCTGAATGAGAAAAAAACCCGACCACAGTCTGGCTGCCTAGTAGCCCTGCCACATAAACGTTTATGTACAGAAATGCTTCCACGTTTCGATGTTGTGTTGCTGCGAGCAAGGATAACCCCTCCATCACTTAGGCTGCGGGGGCAGGGGCAGGCCAGAAGCTGTGCTGCTACGCCGGCCTTCTCGGAAGAGTCCTCGGCTGTGTCGGCCTCCTGTTCGTTAGTAAGTTGGCAGCTTAGAGCAGTTTGAGGTGGTTGCGTTGAAGGCTGAAAAGGGCTTTACGGTGACTGGTTTTGCTTTGCTTGACACTTCCCATGCCCTTGTTGTTCAAGGCAGGCTCAAGAAAAGTCAGATTAAACGTAACTATTTTTTGATTGAATTTAAGATATTCAAAAGAGTGCGCATATATATGATTTCAAAGATATGTTTGATAATAAGGCCCAACATTGGTAAAACCTTGCTATTTGGGATGACCTGTGGAAGATCTTAATGAATTTATAATCTTTTTGCTGCATTAATCTTTGTGTGCAATAATGCTCCCAAATAATTCCTAAAGATATTGTCTATTCTAAGCATCTCGTAAGTTAGAGGCAGAACAAGATGATGAAAATATTATGTGCATGTCATCTTGACTCATTAAAATACTACACAGAAGCAGTCCTTAATTGTAAGCAGGATAATAGAAACTTTAAGGAGGTATACAACATTATCTTGTGATTAACTCTTGGTTTTACAACCATCTTCTGCTTGCTTTAGAGCTTTCAGTATTGCAAATTCAGTTCTTTACTGATTTCTGTAAAGTAAAATACTTAGTTGACCATAGGACTTTGTGATAAAAAACACTGGCTTTGTTTTAGAAGCAGTATTACTTAATTGTTTAGATTTTTTAAAATCTACAGTTTGATATAAATATTCTTTAAAACAAGTTTTAATTTTAAACAATCTCAAATTCCGTTGTTCTCGCCTCTCTAGCTTTTGTTACTGTTCAATTACCAGACCCCTAGACTATGTAGGGCCTTAATTTCTACCACAGCAAGTAGTTGGGAAAAGAAAAGAAGCTGACAGTGCCATACATCAGAAAACAACAAAAAGACATGTTTTACTTTTAACTTGTAGCCCTCACAATAGGGCGGTTTGGTCTCATATTTAAAGGTAATTATAGACATCAAAAAATACAGTTGCTTTTCATTTGATGAGCACTGTAGTATATTTAATCTCCATTCCTCCCTCTGTCTTCAGTGTTTCTGTAGAAGTTGTCACATCTGGTAGTTCTTTAATATTTCCTTCATTCCTGAGCTGGAGGTGGTGGGTATACTTGCTTCTTGACTTTTTTTTTTTTTTTCAACCAGAACTTCTAGGACTTTTTTTGTGCTTACGTAACCCATATGGCAGCAGGTGGTGAAGAAACCTGCAAATGCAGAAATGCACAGATTGGACCTTGAACTTAAAAGCCTTTGTGGCTCTCATGTTAGTAAAAGTCTTTAGCTACCTATTTAGAGCAGCCAAAGTCTAGCAAACCTCTCTCAACCACAGGGACGTTTGCTGGATATAGTGGGAAAAATACGACAATACTGTGTGTGGGCATCAGACTCCGTTAAAGTTGTTATGGGACAATGGACCATTGGGATAAAGGTGGCATCTTTTCTGCTGTATGTGGCATTTTGTTCTCAGGCCCCATCCGTGGTTGGGAAATGTGCGTGACTACTTCATGTCTGCAAACTTCTGATGTAGAATTAGTGCATCTGCATAAAATGATACTGTTGCACTGCTAGCTAGCACTCAGCAGTACTGGTCAACTTACATGAGGGTTTGTATCAGTAAAACTATCACAGTTTTTTTTTTTCTTCAGTGTAGGTGGACCCTTAGTAACATGACAGTCTGAAAAAAAGTATTCTGTAACAGAAATGTTTTACATGTTCACTGTTACAAGGTGGAGAGGTAGTAACCAATCTGTCTGAAGAGAACTTCTTGTCTTTAAATATATTTGTCTTGTTGCAAATGGTGTGGGAAAGTTTGTTGAGAAGATGGACCTAAGAAATTTGTCCTCTGGATTCTTCAAGTGACCGTGATCACTACTGATTCAAATTTTGTCTTGCAACATTGCATGCGTGTTACACCAATATTTGTTGCTTGATCTAGGGAATGTGCAAAAGACTGCTCTGTAGGCATATAAGACCTAGTGGAAGACTACAGATACTGTAAAATTGAGTTCTCTGTCTACTGGTTGCCTCAGAAAGGCATTAAGTGAATTATTCAGTTAAAAAGAACTACAACCTGAAGTAATTATGGTGGAAGCAAGGGTAAAGATTCAAGACTGGAAAACCTAAGATGGCAAGAGAAAAGGAATTAAGGGAAAAGACTAACCTGCTGAGCTTTTGCCAGAAATGCTCCTGAGTTTATAAATAAAACTCCCAAATTCTCAAACACTGTAGGCTTAATTGAAAAAAACACATTTGAAAAGTAACTTTCTTTTTTAGTAATGTATATATATATATTTATGTTTTTCAGAGTCTCAGTGTGCAGTCTTCAACAAATGGTCAGTTTGTCTCTCCCAGTGATATTCAGTTGAAATGCAATTATTGCAAAAGTTCTTTTTGTTCAAAGCCAGAAGTACTGGAATGGGAGGTAAGGGGGTTTTTGGTGTTACTTTTAGAATGATGAAGTGTTTAACAGTTTAAACCTGCAACTGCAATACAGTTTTTCTAGATAGCTATTTTATAAGGTATTGAAGCTTTAAAAATGAAGTTAATAAAATCTACCTGGTTCTGTAGAATGTCACTTAACTTCAGTATGGATAAAAGCAGAAGTCTTTGTTCATAAATAACAAAAAAAGCATCTGTGGAATTTGAAGAAATATGTAATTTCTCAGATCAGCTGTAAGTTTGAAATCTGCTTTCATCTTCAGTTACTGTATGACTGTAGATATGATACACCATTGTTACACTTCTCTATGAACTGAGAGAAGTATCTGAAGAGGATATGCTAAGACTGGCATATTTTCTGTTTAGCATTTTCATATGAAATGATGAGTATTTGTAGCACTCACTGTCAGCTTGAGTGAGAATTTTTAGTATTAGAAGTCATACCCTAATTGTGTGTTTGCACTTCTCTTTACTTTGCATGTTAAAGTTGTGTCTTAATGCCAAACTATTATTTGAAGTTGCATTATCCAGACCTTAAGACTTTATCCATTAACCCTATTTATGATGCTTTGCAACTTTGCATTTAGAACAAAGTATATCAGTTCTGCAGCAGAGCATGTTCTGATGATTATAAGAAACTGCACTGCATAGTTACATACTGTGAATACTGTCAAGAAGAGAAAACGCTGCATGAGACAGTGAATTTCTCTGGCATCAAAAGACCCTTTTGTAGTGAAGGTACGTATGTATTTGTGGTTTTTTTCCTCTAAGGTATTGGTCCTTGTAGTTTTACTGCAGTTGACTTACTGTGTTAATATTTAATGTTGAAATTGAAGGTAACAACTCACTCTGTACTTGAGGTTAAAGCAGAATTTTCTTCATTATTATTAATGAAGTGCATGTACCTGTTAATATTAGTGCACGTACCTGTTAATTTATCTGAGCCACTTTTATGGTCTTTTGTTGGGTTTTTCACCACTTACTCCGGGTTAAGGAAGAGTGGACAACACTCCTAAGGGTGTGTGTAAACACATATACAGATGCATTTTTATGCATGTGCATATATACATATGCACAAAAAATGATGCATAAATTCTTTTTTTGAAATTTATGCAGCAGAGCCTATACCAACACTAACTGCATTGAGGAATACCAAGCTTTTTCTTTGATTAGTATTTTCAAAGTTTAACTTGACAGTGGAAACTCTATATTGGCTTAGAATGGTCATTTAGCAATAACTCAAATGATGCCTGTTGATGTATGTTGATTACCATCATTATAATTTTCCTGACTAGTGATTTGGATTTTCAAAAAGAAAACCAACTAAAAAGAAGATATATGGACATAGGATTCTTTTAAGTTGCATTAAAATATTGTTTTAATAGAAACAGCAAAATACAGTCTTAACAAGAATCTGTCCTTTCCACTTCTTGTGAGCTGCCCTTCGATACTAGTATAATCCTGATCTTAGAAGTTGAACTGTGAGTTTGGATGACCTATCTCTGGAGGATATAGTCCATATTTTTTCTTTAGTCACACTAATAATGCTTTCACTGTCATTTGATAATCACTGCTGAAGATCTCTGCTTTCAAGCAGATTAAACAGCAGCTGTGCCAATTTACTTGTGGCAGGATCCTGTTAAGCTGGAGAGGGTTGGAGTACAGGGCTGGAGGCAGCCTTTCCCTCCATGCAGCTCCCTTATAGCTCTGGATTCTGCAGTCTTTTGTTTCTGACGAATGGAGTGTGGTGGCTAAGGTTTCTTTGCCGTCATTATTTTCTTCTTGTCTTCTGGACTGCAAACTGATAGCTGGAAAGGAAAAAAGGACGAAGCAAGGCCCAGTTTTAGAGTGTATCATTGCAGTGCTCAATACCATCTAGCTAGAAATTGTATCTGTGAATAAAACAATTCCACAGAATATATTCAAAGACAAGAGCAAATTTCTTTTGGCCTGGAGATTACAGTATATGCTGTTATTGCTGTGAATACTTACGACTCCCTCATTTTAAAGCCTAGTGACTGTCACAACAAAATCAGTAAGATTCATAATGCAAGCTATGCCATATTACTACTTCTGGAGATATATTTCTGTATGAGGAGGCTTGAAATAAGTGAGGACTTGTATGTCCTATTGGAAAAGGAAGGAGAGAAATAAAACCACTCTCTCCTGCATGAATGCAGTTACTAAATGGGGGGAGTCCATTGCCAGATGTCTTAGTGTGGGTCCTGAGTTTGCATGTGTTGGACTGCCAGCTTGAGAGCAAAGATGATTGTTATGAGGATTAATACTCCAAATGTTAACATTAAAACAAAGTTTCTTGGCTTACTCTGATGATCTGAACCACTGAGTAATAGAGAGAATGTAGTCAAAAGCACCGTGTAGTAGAACATAACTTGAATCAATATGGCACACCTCTGCTAGCTGTAGCTTAGGTCTACTTTGTGATCCGTATGAGAAAAGCCATCTGTGTTACCTGATGAAATAAACTGCTAACCTGGTCAGAAGCATTGTAGAAACAACCTAGGCCCTGTATTTTAAATGAAAACCAGCGATTGTCATTGATTGCTGCAGAAGTAGTGGAATCCAGGAGTTAACAGTGTTTACATCTGACGCGGGGAGGAGAGGGCCAGGTCTTTAGGTGGAATTAGTGGAGGTCAACGAATAGAAGTTCCATCATCAGAGGTGATAGATTTCTCTTCCCCCTTTTCTAGGCACCCAAACACCACCAGTTTTTCCTTGATGTCATAGCTTTTTTCCAGAAGTATGTCCAACTGTTTGTAAAGTAGAAAAACTAGTAGATGTACCAAATAAACTTGTTGGATATGGAGGCCATGCTGGTTTTGATATTGCAAAGTGTTCAAGAAACTTCACCACGTAGATTATTTTGTTAAGCATGCAATTATTTTTCAGCAGAAGTCAGTGTATTGCAGTTTCAGAAGAAATAACCCAAGGTGCTCAGTCACAAAAGTTATTGGCATTTTTGGAGGAAATTGGAACCCTCAAGGGAAAATACTGGAAAATTTCAGGTGTGTGTTTATAAAGGAAGGCTCCTAGGTGAAATCAACAGAAGTTAAACAGGTGTTGAAATCTCTGCAAGGGTGCTTATTTGTTTGTCTTCAAGCAAACTGGTGGGAAAGCATGTATAAGATAAACCACAAATACCCCTTGACTGCTTCGGCCTGCCTAGCTGGAGTACTGACAATGTTGTCATTCCTCTGCTCACATTCTTCATACCTGAGGTTTTTTTACGCATGCACCTACATATATATTTACACACAAACCCTGCCACCCACATTAGTCTCTGGGATCAGTTTTTCTGTGCAGTTCCGTTCCAGCTCTGCTGCTTTATATGTTTTTCTTGAGATATTTAAAAATATGCGCAGTGACGAGCTGAAACTTCTGTTGCAATTCAGGTATAATTAGAACTGACCTATCGTTTGTGCTAAAGATGGTTATTAGTTCTTTTGTGGAGTACAGTATGCTGTTTCTGTCCAAAACTCAGATGCTACATGGGGGATGAACAACCTGAATGGACTAGTTAAGAGTTTAGTCTGTTCCCCTGGTGCCTTAGCACTTAGCATTTGGAAATCAAACTGTCCTGATGTTTTGCCACTAGAGTGGCTCATTCAAAATACCGGTATCTAAATTAAATAAGATGTATATGCTACAGCAAGATGATCAAAGTTGTTTGTGGATTTTTATGTATGTATAGTTGCCTGAGTGACAATTGAGGGTAGGCTGTGCAAGTTTTTAATCCTGAGGAAATCTCCAAGTTACTGAGTTTTGAGGGTTTTTTAACATATATCCCTTTTGAGGGTCTAGGAGAGCAAATCAGTCTTTGGCAATCCAGCATTGGAACTATTTTATGATGAGTATCATAATAATTTTTTTTACTTGTAGACTTATTTTGCATTTAATTCATCTTTTCAATAGAGCTACGTGTTATGATCTAAACAACACAGGCTTTGTAACAATTTTATAATGTGAATTTTAATAACACTGATTCATATCCAGTAGTCTGCTTCTTGGAAGGAGAAGGTCAGTAAGGTGTGGAGTAACTCAGCTGTCTGATGCTAGGGAGTTCCTTTCAAATGGATAATACAGATAAAAGACAGCTATGAAGCTAGCAACTGTACTATCATCTTGATAGTATGCTAATAAGTTTCTGGGAATTAATGGATAGTGCAAATTAAACACAATGTAGACAATTCTCATGTTGCATCTAAGTAGAGATAACCCCTTTTGAAATACTGTAGAGCTGACAAGTGGAAAAAGAAATTTAGGAAATCAAGTGATTTCAGAACTGAGTAAGTCTAGGAAAGATGTATATTTAGTTAAAGCATTGTAGATTTTAGAGTGGCGTTTCTTCAACCACATCTGCACAGTGGATTTTTCAGTAAAGTATACTATTAATTTTTAGATTTATATAAAAAACTTAGAGATATTGGGAATAGCCTAAACAAAAGTGTGTTAAATTTTATACAGGTGCTTACATATGAATGTTTTGCAACCAGTTATTACCTGAAATTTATAGCAATTCCTGTTGTTACTAGAAACATTAACAAACCGGACTCAAAACTGATGTGTGATATGCAGTGTTACTAAGACTTAGTTATAGTTGCTGGGCCTCTCGAGTAGGCGGAGAACTGCCCCGAGGGGAGGTTAGTACCTGGCCCCGCGCGCTCAGCTGCTGGGTTCCCCTGGGCGAAGGGGGTTGCCATCACGCCTGCTCGAACCTCTTCATTCCTGATGTTTGGTTTTGTTGTTGTTAAATGTGAGCGCTACAGAAACCGTTTAAACACAGCTTTTTTTTATAGCTTATATTATCAACTATGTATTTTTAGAGACACTGATAGACCTTATAAAAATATAATGTGCAGAAGTTGGGCTAGCATACAGAAATTTTTGAAGATGGTAGTGTGCTGGTTTTGGCACCCATTTTTATGAAAAATGTTATGGCATAATTAGAACTTCCTAACTGCATGCTACTTTGCCATAGGACCTCATAAAACTGTCAAGGATTGCTAAGTAGTATAGAATGTAGTTAGAGGGCAAAAAAAATTATATGTAGTATATGTAAAATTTCATATCACAGTTAAGTGTTTAGCATAATATCTTCTGTTACAAGCTCTCAGGTTTGTGCTGAACAGACCTCTTATCTCCCTCTCTGCAGCTCTGACAGTGGCCTACCATGCTAAAATAACTTGTGCTTGCTATGGTGCCTTTTCAGCTTTAGCCTTCCATGTTAGACAGTTTGGTTTTGCTTCTGACCGCTTCCTTTGGCAGTGTCCCTCCGAGATAAATTCTAACCTGAAATATCAGCTTTCTTGTGGCTTTCTTTTGAAGGTTTATTTGGTGCTGAGTTGGAGTATCCTGGCAAACAGACCAAATGAAAAACAAAACATGTCTTAAATACTGTAAAATGTATGATCCATAAAAATGTCTTTTCACAATTGTAAGAGTCATGTTGTTACTGAGGGAAGGTATTCCTTTCCCACAGATCAGGTTAGTAGAAAACTGGAAGTCAACTTCAGAGAGATTTTGAGGTGCTACAGTTATTCTGAGAGAATATGATCACCTTTGACTGCTGTCATGGTTTAACCCCAGCCAGCAACGAAGCACCATGCAGCTGCTCACTCACTCCCCCCACAGCCAGTGGGTTGGGGGAGAGAATCAGAAAGAAAAACGTAAAACTTGTGGGTTGAGATAAGAACAGTTTAATAGAACAGAAAGGAAGAAGCTAATAATGATAATAATAACAATAATAAAATTACAATGATTGTAAAAGAACTGGAATGTACAAAACAAGTGATGTACAATGCAGTTGCTCACTATTCGCCGTCTGATGCCCAGTTAGTTCCTGAGCAGCGATCCCCCCCAGGCCAGCTCCCCCCAGTTTATATACTGGACATGACGTCCCGTGGTATGGAATACCCCGTTGGCCAGTTTGGGTCAGCAGCCCTGGCTGTGTCCTGTGCCAGCTTCTTGTGCCCCTCCA
>JAVJGG010000027.1:8199714-8216921 GCA_035590195.1 Aviceda cuculoides | reverse complement strand
GGCTGTGTCCTGTGCCAGCTTCTTGTGCCCCTCCAGCTTTCTCGCTGGCTGGGCTTGAGAAGCTGAAAAATCCTTGAGTGAGTATAAGCACTGCTTAGCAACAGCTGAAAACATCAGTGTGTTATCAACATTCTTCTCATACTAAATCCAAAACATAACACTATACTGGCTACTAGAAAGAAAATTAACTCTATCCCAGCTGAAACCAGGACAACTGCCATGGACAAAAGTTACCGTGGGACATCCCTGACATCCACTCGAGCTGTGGCAGTTTTCATTAGAGAGCTCCGATTGGCATAGTGCAGTTGTTCAGGCCATGTCGTCTTACTTAGTAGTCTATTGTTAAATTGTTGAGCTGCAGATGACTATTCCAAACAAATTTTGTTACTGTAAAAGCTCAAAGATACTTTTCTGATGATAAAAATGAGTTAAGGTAAAAAAGACAGCATATTCAAATCAGAAAAGTCCCTTATGAAATACTTAACAGGCTCCCTTGCTACAGAAGCACCAAATGAAAGCTCGTGGCTATGTTGAAGGAAAGCAGAGGTCCATGCCTTCCAGACAAACACACATGGAAGAGCTGGAGAGTTGGTTCTTGTGGTATTCCATTCATGGAAGAGTCTGATCATGTAGATGTAGTTTCCAATTGGTGCTTTTTGGATGCATATCTTCTAGAAGGACTTGAAAATTTTAACTTGTTAACCTGGCTTTTGATACTTCTGGCAGCGTTCTTTTAGTTGGGCAAGTCAAAAGCTAGAACTATGCTCAGGAAGACATTATATGTTTATCTTCCCTCTGTCTATAGAGGGAGAACATCGATACTCTTAAAGTAATGTTATTTAAATTTTGAGTACAGGTTGTGCTGAATCTTGAGATTTTTTGTTCATGGGGATCTGATTTCTAACATGGTAAAGAATATAAAGTTAAATCCTGTGCATTGTTCAACTACAGTGGTCCTTATTAGATTGGCATTCTTCGGTGTTAATTCCACTGTTGTGTCTTTGACGAGGTTTGAGACAGTTCTTTAAGTGAAGACAGCATTGGCTATTGCAGATAAGGGGTGATGATGATTTAAGATGCTGAGATTATGAGCACATGAAGATGAAAGCTTATGAAGATGCTTCTTATTAACCTGAAAGAATAATCAACTAGAAAAGATTTAAGAACAAGCAAAAACTGAGTAACTGGATGGGAGTAGGAGGGAGGAAGGAGCTAGTATCTAATATGAGAAAATATTAGGATAAAGTGAGGATGTACAAAAGTTGAGTTGAATAATAAAGTAATAAAAGGTTTTTAAGCAGAAGACAAGGAAGGAAGTGGAAAACACAGTCTCTCTGTTAACACAGAGAGGATGGGGTCTATTTTAATGGTAGTCCAAGCAGGACCCCAAATTGGACGCGTTACATCTATTTTCCTAAGGATAGTGATGTTTATTGTGAAGGCAGAGACAGTGGATGATAGGAATGTGGGTTTGGAAGAGGTGGCTATTGCATTCAACTCAATACGGAGAGAGGCAGCAGAAAGATGTGGATGTAACATAGCTCCAGAAATCTTCAAGACCTAGCTTGTGATGCTACAGGCTTCTTGATATTACAGGCTTGTGATGTGACAGGCCTGTTGTTACTCTTCTCTAGATGAAGTTGTTAAAGGGTAAAAGTCGAAGTTACTACAAGATGAGAGAACAGCAAGTCTTGTATGTAGCTTGAAGGAGGAGAAAGGTAGTCTAGTAAGTACAGCCTTTCAGAGGTTACCTAATTGCTTTTAAGACTGAACAGTTACTTTCTCTGAAAGTTGTTACTCTCTATGGTCAAAAGGGACTGGTGTTGAGGACTCGGGAAGTGTTTTGAGCTCAGCATTCCTTTTTCACAGCTGCTTGGTGTGTGAATGTACTGACCTTCCAGTGATTCAGGTAGGTGCTGCTGGTAGAATAGTATCAGGTTCTTAGTAGCTTGCTTGCACTGAGTCTGCAGACGGTCAAGTGAAGCGTGTTCCCTACTGTGGGTAGCTCTGCACAGCTGGACCTGGCAGTTCTTGGGTCTGCTGAGAGAAAGGAAGCTCTCTTGACCTGGAACATGCCTGAAGTAAAAGTTTGGATGAACTGCTTTTGTGTTCTCCTGTCTATGTTCAGATCCTTATCCTCGCTGCACAGTTTATGTGGGGAAGCAAAGTTAAGGGCTGTTGGAAGGGATGTTTTGTGTTGGGTTTTGCTTGGAAACCAGAATTCTAATAGCATAATTAAGGATTTGTTACATTGATTTAGTAGACACTCAACTACTTCTTTTTTGCCTGGTTCAGATTTTGAGTTGAAGATACTTCATCTGAAAATGCTCCTTAATGGTCTCTCTGAGACAGTTGACTTGCAGGGTTGTTTTCTGTTAGAACTTTGCTAAAGAACGTGATTGATTACCTGTGTAGCTTACACCAAATGACTTGCACTTAATTTCAAAGAAAAATTGCAAGAGCTGTTTTCTCTTAGAGTCACCTTAAATCACTAGAGATTTCCATCTGGTCACACTGTAACTTGTGTGTCTGGTGTTATAGCAGAAATCTTGAGGAACTTGGATTTTACTCACCTTTTTGTTCAAGATGTTGGGACTGTCAGCTGTTTGTCTTAGGCAGTGCTTACACTCACGAAAGCCAAGTCCCCAGGGGAGGTAGGCTGGCCAAACCCTCAGGATTTTAGTGTTGATATTGGAAAGATTAGACAACCAGTGCCTTTTGTATTACTTATCCACAATGTACTGTCAGTCAAAGACCACTTCTTGGTCACATCTACAAAGCCAGCATGGATGCTACTGCTCTCTTGATTCAGGATTTACATTGCGCACTGTGAGGACCAAGTTGTTTGAGCTCAGAATCTGTTTTGCTAAAGAATACCTTTTTCTATACTTCAAAGAAAGTCTTACTATTCCAGTCAAAACCACAGCATTATAATAAAAAGTTATATTCTAGGTATGCAGAGAGTACCAAGGACCTAATTAAAATACATCCTATAAAAAGAACGGCTTTTTGTTTTCCCTTTGTCTGAAGTGACAAGATCTCGAAGCAACCAAATGTTCCCTGGTCAGGTGGATTAAGTTACCTATTACAAAAACATGAAAAAAGTATCAGAAAAATCTCAAGAATTTTGTTCATGATGTTGCAGAAAGAAAAGCCTGTGCTTCCATTTCAGAAGTCTTTGGGATTGTAACAATCTCATGTCAACATCTGAAGTTCTGTAAAGTGGGATTTTCTGTCTTCTGTGGAGGCCTCCTTCAGCAGGAAGCCCTGCAGTCAGTGATCTATAAAAAACCCCCATGTTTTTCAGGCATTTAGCCTTAAGGGCTGGAATTTTGGACTTTTTGTTTCCCCGTACTTAATGTTCACTGCTCATTATTTTCCATGAGTCACAGAGATGTGGGAGATGTTTGACTGTAGAATGAAAAATTTCTTACCTGATAACTTTTTTTAATGCAACAGCACTATCTTCTTAAATTTAACTCCCTATAGTGTAGCAGCCAAGAAAAATTTCAAGTTTTTCCGTTCCTTTTTGTAGGCTTAGCCAGGTGCACATAGCTTACCTGATTGGTAGTAGAGTACTTCTACTAATCTGTGGTCTTGAAAGGTTGATGCAGTGTTGAATGGCTCTTCTAAGGCACAGCTGAAGAGGAGGATACATTGTGGTGCTGAGCTATCTCTGGAATTGTAAAGAAGTGGAAAGAAGCTGATGCCCCATACAGTAAAGAGAGATACAGCCAGCAGGAAAAAATACTGGCAAGAAATTTTCAGTGCTTTAACGGGTACTTCTAACTAAGAGCTCGCACGCACTAGTATCTTCAGGATTATTATTTCCTTCAGAGCAGTGTATTTCACATCCAAATTAGTTGCACTGTAAGGATGATTGCTTGATTTAGTACTTTCCATCTGCGCTGCCTGTTTTGTGTGTTAGTAATTTTCTTTATTCTGTTGTTAAAGAATCAGATATCTAACTAAAAAGACCCCCAAAACAGTTTAAAACACAATTACCTACCGTGTCTTATTTGTACAATAGTCTATAATTGTTTTGACATTGCTAGCAAATTTAATTTGTTAGCAAAGCTTGTAGTATTGCAAGTTAAAATTCTTCCTTTTGTTTTTGGAAGATGGCGTCTGCTGCAGCTTCCACTTGCATTCTTGTGCTTTTAGTGATTTTAAAATAGTATCTCAGTTTCACACATGAAATTGTATCCTGACAGGCAACAGCACAAGTCACTTAATTGAAATTACTGAGTACACTATAATTATAATATTTTTATATTCTGTATGCCAGAGGAACTGCAGCATGTATGTTACATATTGAGTTTCATAACTCACCAGAAGTACAGAAGTCTACATGTGTTAAACTATAAGCCTGAGCAGAGTGGGCACTTGGAAGACTTGAGTTCTGGTCTTGGTTGTACGGTGATATTTGGGAGATTATGAAAACAGGTGCAGTACCTTAGATTAAAGGTCTGTGTAGATGTTATCTCATCCCTCCAGTGTTTAATATAGACTTCATTTTCTCATAGTATTCTCTTCAGTAAAATTAGCACAATTACAGAGATATATGGTATATGATTTAGGCATCAGCTGAATAGACAGTAGATTTGAGGTAGTTGAAATACATTATATTCTCAAAATAGCCTATGTGATAGCTGCAGTATTCATCTTTTAATGCATTTAATATGCTAGAATGTCTTTTCTAATTTGCATAAGGGATGATCAGATTATTGACGAATATAGCTCTCATTATGGCAACCTTGAAATTATGACTGCATAGCAAATGCAAAAAAAAAGAAACCCAAAACCACCTCGTGAAAAGAAAAAATAAAAGATTCACTGCATACAAATCCTACACAAATTTCATATGTAAACTCCTGTCATTGCATAATTATTCTCAGTACTGATTATTGCTTACTTTATAGTTCATATTTTTAAAGAAACTATTCAGTTCTTAGGTCATCTTGTGCCTATTAGTGTTCTTAAAAATTTATGAGTTGTCTTAAGTGGTTTGTTGTATTAATGTGGATGAAAGTACTAATAGAAATCAATAGAAAGTTGATCTTTGAAGATAGGCATTGTTTTCATGGATAGTGTTGTCTAGTTTAAAATTTCTGCTTGTCATTGTCTGGGTATCTAGCATTCTGAGGGTGTGTAACTAAGCAATGTAACTCAAGTCAACGCTTTTGCATGGATCTATATGAAAAGAAAGTTACAGGGGTTTTTTCTGACTGTTTATTCAGGGATTTGATAAGCACAGATTCAAGCATAGTGTTTTGAAAAAGATGCAGACATCACCTGAAACCATAGAGTTGTGCAGGAAAGGTATTAAGGTAAAAATGTCTTGAAATACAGTCTATTATGCAACCTGAATTTGTCTGAAGCCCCAGTTGTTAGCTGTTGTTGTATTCATTTCATTTTCAATATTTAACTCTTAACTGTGATATCTCTCTGTAAAAATTACTTTGTTCCTAATGTTTAAAATCTGTTTCCAGGCTGCAAGCTGCTATATAAACAAGACTTTGCAAGACGGTTAGGACTGAGATGTGTTACTTGTAATTACTGCTCACAGCTGTGCAAAAAGGGAGCAACTAAGGAACTTGATGGTGTAGTGAGAGATTTCTGCAGTGAAGAGTGCTGTAAAAAATTTCAGGACTGGTACTACAAGGCAAGTAACTCAGAATTTTTGACGAGAGCTCCACAGTTAAAAAAAAACAAAAATGCACATGTGAGGATATCTCAAGGACTGTGCGGCAAATATGGCTTACTTCAGCAAAGCATTTGCTACACAATAAGCAAATGTATTAATTTCATCATTTGAGTTTTCTTAGAGCAGCATTTCTACCATCTGATTTTATTAATTCATTTGGCAAGGAAGTCTTAAGTTACGGAAAAACAAGAAACTGTATATTTGTTACTTTACAATTCCAATTTTTTCTCCTCGATACCATATTTTTCTTGTCAAAACTTCTTAAATGTGTATTCAGAATGTTGAAACACTGTTAGTAGCAGCTGGATGATACCTTGAGTTACTGATGATAAACTAGGTTAGCGGAGTTTTTCTTGTTCCTGTTTTTGCCTCCTTTTTTGCCTTTTCCCTTCTCCCCACAGTTTGAACTGCAGAGGCTTTTATGGTTCAGTATTTCCCAGTAGGAAAGGATGCCAAAGGGAAAAGCAAGACCAAATGGATTTCTAATAAAAGTTTAAATCAAACAGATGGCATCTATTTCTAAATCTCTGGAAGCTTAACTACCTTGTGAAGCACAACCAGCAAAGAGTTCATGTTAAGAGGGTTTTTGTTTTAATTTTTTGAAAGAAGTAAAGGTGAAATTGGACTGGGTTTAACCTGTGATTAGTACCATGGATAAAATATTTGATCTCTGGTATGAACATCCTGGAAAGCCACACCGATAATATCAAAACAAGAAGTACACTTGTGGATGCAATTGCAAAAAAACCCAGTAGAAAATTCCTCACCTTACCAAAACTCTGTACACAGCCTGGAAGGCAATAAAAAGCTTGAAAAGTTAGAGGGCTAGATACAAATCCTGTAATTCAAGATGATCTACCTACCATAAAAGAACTGAATCTGAAGATGTATCTGGTATTTTGGAATGGCTGGTTCCAGAAATGTTGCAGTGAAACATTAAGTCTTTATTTTGAATAATGTATGTAGGGTCCTGTTAGACGTTCCTGAAAGAAAACTACTGAAGACCAGGATGTGTTTCTTCTGTCTCATGTGAAAATAGGGTGATGAAGCTTGGCTGCAAAGTTCTTAAACTTACTAGAACGTTAGCTTCGTACAATAATATTTAATCTATATGCCTTAAAACTTGGGGTATGGGGTGAAATTTATCCCTGTGTAAAAAGTGCCTTCTAATAGAGAAGTTAATAAAGCTTTGGTGTGGTGTGCTTTAGAAATCTCTTGGTGATTCATCAAAGAATATAGTATGGGGGTGTGCCTACTAAACTAATTTCATGTACATAAACTTCTGTGGAAGCTTGTACTCTGATTCAGGTTTGAGAACCACTTGAAAACTCTGACTTCAGGTTATCCTTCTGATCTGCGGGATAAGGCAGTACCTTAATTGGCCCATTAAGTCTGCTTAAGAAATGCTGTTGATACTGTGGTACAGGAAAGTTAGATGTGATGCCATGAAAAGGCAATTTAATCTAAACAGACTTGTTGGTAACTGGTGACTTTTGATGGTACTAAAGTGTTAGATATTTTACTTTTTGAATCTTATGCTTTCTAGTGGAACAAGTGTTACATGATGTTGAATTGTTGTAATTTTTTTCAAATACTTCTTAAAGCCTTTGCTTGATTCAGTTCTGGTTATAAAAGTTTGGGATTTATTGCATGGGGAAGACTTGTAATAGGTTTTGGAAAATTGTGTGTTTTGCTGCAATTGTCTTTTTTGCCTTTACATCCCTGCTGGTAACTTCTCCCTCTTTTATGAAAGTCACTCCAGATATCTTAGATTTGGTAGTGCGTTGTTAGCTGATGTTCTTACCTAGTCATAAATAGATAACGATCAAAATGTAGGAAGACAGAATAGGTATGGACCCCTCCCTGAATTTGTACTCCATTTGCTGTTTTGTCTGTTAGCTTCTTAAAAGAATAGTTACATATGTATGAGCTTTGTCTCATTTATGCAATGTCCAGTGTTATTTTGGAGTTTCAATTAATGTATGTATAAAGAGAAATAAGTAGTGATAACATAGTAATGTTTTAACACCAGCATTGTGTTCATTAAACGAGTGTTTGTCCCCATCTTCTTTGTCTACTTTTTTTTATGGACACATCTTTCTCATGTCGTATTATCTGGAAAACATCATAACTTTTAAAAATAATTAAGTATTATGGGAGAACTTCCCTAAGTGCCAAAATTTTCTTCTCAAAAAGCCAGAAGAAGGTAGCAGTGGTAGAAGCACAAGAGACTTATCCAGAAGTATTAGAAGCACATCAGACTTACCTAGAAGTGTTATTCAAACCTAATATGAGGGATTGGATTGTAAAAGAATAGTTCAGTCCTAATCCTCTGTTGGGTGACAGCTACAGTTAACCAGTTGGTGCCAAGTTCTGAGGAAATTTCTACTGTATGGTGTCCATGCCCCTCTAAGACAAGAGGTGAAATTTTTGGTGTCTTGAGGTTAGCTCCCTAAGTTATTAGAGCTTCTCCTGTAAACTTCAATTGCATGCCATGGTTTGGATGTTAATCTGAAAAATGCCTGGGAAATTTCAGTATAAATGTTTTAGTAGCGTCATGTTTGATGACAGTTGCAATCATTTGATGTTACTTAAATTAGAGCATTGAAAATACCTTGAGAAAGAGTATACAGTTCTGAGAACAGCACAGAAACCTGTTTCTTTAAATATACATTGTGAAACATAGCTGAAAATACTACAGCTGAAATGTGCTTACAGGTCCTTCAAGCCTACAGTGGAGTAGACTGGATTGAGCATGTACGGCGATGACTGTATTCAGTGGAAGTCAGGCATCCTCAGCAAAGACTGAGTAGGAAGTGGGGAATTACGGTTCAAGGCAGAGAAAAATCATTGTGGCTGGTGAGCTGAGATAGCAGTGGTAAAATTTGAAACAGTGGAGCCAGCATTAGCCTTGAATGGTAAAGGCAGCAAGACAACTTTATGGAATTTCTCTTGTCTGAATATAGCTATTGTGTAGTTAGGCATCTCAATTTCAAGTAGGTACTGTTTCAGAACAGTTGGTATCCTTTCTCTTACAATCAGTCCCTCTCTGGAAACATCTCTTACTTCCTCTTTATTGCAGATTGAACTCAGAATAGACAGCTAAGATTAGGTCAAATTAATATTAGTCCAAACCATTGGAGAACACTTAGGACCAGGTCATTGGAGGATTAAAAATGTAAATAAAAACCCCACATGTGAAAACTTTGTTTTTTAAGCCAAGTTGGGGGCAAACATTAGTGATTTATACTAATCACCGTGCCCATTTAAACATGTTGAAGTTGGACCTGGGAGAAGAATTGGACCAAAATGCAGTCATGAGTGGCAAAGGAGTTATGTGCAACTGAAGCACAGAAAGTATAGATGGACTTTCTGGAAACTCAGAAATAGAGCAGACTTGAAGGCAGGTATTTTGGAGATTCAGTTAACATATAGTGCCAGTATCCCAAATGAAAACAAATGGAAAGGGGAAGGAAAGAAAAAACAGAAAATCATTAATTCATACTTCCACTTTAAGTTAATTTCATGGTCAGAATTATATGGGGAGAGCAAGCAGGTAGTAGGAAACTTCAGTGCATGGAAGGGTGTGTAGCATTGACTGCAAGCATGGTTGTGGAAATGGTAGAATTACGGTGTAGCAAATGTAATGATGAGAAGTGAAGCATCCTTACAAAGGAATCTTGGGCTTGCTAAGGAATAGTGATTTCCATGTGGAAGCAAACCAGGATTTTTTCACCTGAATACTTTAGAGCAGCCCAGGAGAGACAATAAAACACATATTCAAAAGCCTAAACAGAAAAGCAGAACCACAAGAGGTAGAAAACAGTTGCAGGAAGGCTGTAGTTGCTGCATTTGACAAGATTTGTCACCTCTCTCTTTCTTTGAAGGAGAGAGAAAATTGAGCAGAAAGTGGTGCTTTGATAGTCAAGCAGTGTGCAGCAGGTCAGAATAGGTGGGCTTTTCTGTACATGGGTCAGCTGTCATTCTTAATCAGTGTTGGGTAGGCTTGAGATTTAAAATTAGAGTGAATTATACATATTTTTTTTCTCTACTGGTATTTCAGCCTTTTGGTGGCTTTGGAAGATGCATTTGCATTAAAGGTGTGAATTCACAGTTTCCCTGAACTGATAAATGTAGTCTATTTTGGCAATAGTCCACACTTCATCATCTTCCCCAGTCCCTTCCAAGAATACAACTTGCTCTTTTGTCCCACGGAGAACATCTCTGCTGCAAAATGAACTGTGGATCAGCATCAGCAGAAAGTCAAAGGGACAGTGTAACCAAAATTGAGGGAGGGTGGGGGTAATGCCGTGCTGCAGGGTCCCTGACCTTGTGTACCCATAAGCGGTAGTGCTGACACCTGCACGGGGGGGGAGCACCTGCCCTTCCAGGGCACCTGGCACTTGGTGTGAGGTGGTCCTGAAGCCACAACTGTAATTGCTCCCAATTTAAAGCTTGTTATACTGTTAGAACCGAGTCTCTCCGTCTCAAATATTTGAAAATTACAAATGAGAGATGAATTTCCTACATTGCCAGAGGATGGTGCCGGAATGTTCAAGTACAGAGAAGGAACTCAACCTTTAATTACTTTTTAAATTTTAACTAATTGGCCTGTTCATACTTTCTTGGAGTTGTGAGAACTACAGTAGGACTATTTTTTATTTTATTTTATTTTATTTTATTTTTAGCCATCAGAGCCTTGTGCATAACTGCAGTGTTGTATATGGTTTTATGTCTTAATGTTTTATGTTGCCTATTACCATAACTTCCCTTTTCCTCTCCTGGTTATATTGTTAGGTTGACTTATTTTGGATTCCTGAGCGTCCATAAAGCTTTTATTTTTTTTTGAGGACTGCCTCAGGATGGAGGTTGCAGGCAATATCAAGGGGAGCAGTAGTGGAAACAATTCTTTGCTTAATTGAAGATTTGAAATGGGCTACCACTGTTCATATAATAAATCATAGCACGTCTAATTAAATTCAGTGGAATCTGTTTTGGAGAAAAACAATGTCTGTCTTAGTGATGCCTCATGAAATTATTGTGTAGGCTGGTGAAAGGTACCTTACTTAAATATTTAGCTAGGGATAGAGAAGAACAAAGTTTTGAGTTTCAAGTTATATGCTAACTAGTTTTTGTGGAAACCTCTTTAGTTTGAGAACAATTGTTATTTATAAATCATAGAGAAACTTTGATGAACTAAATAATTGGAATCTAAAATTGTCAGACTACTAAAATAGCGAAAGTATAGAAGTTACTTACACTAAAAGGCTCTGATTTGATACCTAAAGAAGTGATTCTGTTTGTGACTTTAAAAAAAACCACCAAAATTTGGGGGGGGTGGGAACCAAGTCCTCCTTGGTTCCAGAGAGTCGTTAAGGAGTCTCAGTCACTTTCTGCTCTTGTTTTGCAGAATGCTTCAGTGGAATTAATTAAAATTGATGCATAAAATTTGGTTTTTGCTGACTGTCCAGAAGTGAGCAATTTTTAAAGACTCAGTAAAGACTTATTGAAACAAAACAGATTCATTCTGGGTGTTAACCTCCAGCAAATAACTGAAAATAAAGTGACAGATGTGCCTATATATACAGGTTAGAAGGTAGTGTAACTATCATAGAGCTTACATGAGCAAGACTTAACTGTGTAGCAGTAATGAGTCTTCAGTACTCTTAAAAACGTAACCTTTTAAAATGTAGAAATAATTTTTTTTCCAAGGCTTGTTTAAAAATGTCAAAATCTTCCTTTGCATTAAGGCTGCACGATGTGACTGTTGTAAGTCTCAAGGAACTCTCAAAGAGAAAGTGCAGTGGCGTGGTGAAATGAAACACTTCTGTGACCAGCACTGTTTGCTCCGGTTCTACTGCCAACAAAACGAACCAAATCTGGCAACCCAAAAAGGACCTGAGAACTTACACTATGGTATGTGCTGCTTTGTGGCTGCTAGACAGCAAACAAAATGCTTCCTTTAAATGAAAAATTTAAACCTGCATGAATTATTTATTTGTTGTAATAAGCCATGCTAGAGATTACACTTTTTTTTTTCATTTTATCATCAGAGGCATCATTGAGCTGCTTGCTGTTTTTTATCTTAGCTCTTTATTTTATTGCTTTTTCGAGAGCTGAAACATTGTCAGGTAATCAAACAGTTTTGTAATCACTTTTTAAAAAACAAGTCTTCTTTTTAGGTTAAGCATAATTTTAGTGCTACCTTCATGGGGACAGAAAATGCTTTTCCGTTTCATTGTGCTCTGGTTTGTCATTACTTGCTCTTCTTTTCAAAATGTGTTTTGGTCATAGAGAGCAGATAAATGCACTAGGAATGAAAAAAGAAGTAAATTAAATGGAATTAAAAGGAAATAAATGAAATGGAAACTAAGTGAGAATGGAATGAAAGTATCTAGATAAGAGGAATGCATTGTTTTTTGGGTTCTGGGATATTTTTTTTTTTCTGTTGGCAATAGGTACCGTGTAAATTTGTTGATGGGGGCTGAATGGATGTTTACGTGGTTTAAATGGCAAAGTTCAAATAAATCAGCTTTTTAATTAATTTAATCATAGCAACACAATTTCTTTGCAAGGCCATTTTCATATTTGAATGTTTTGGTATTTACTTTTCTGAAAGAGGCTATATTCACATCTGGATGGAGCATTGATTTCGCATTTGCCTTTGTGTAAGGTTCAATGCTGGAGTAGCGAGATGCTTATGAATGAGAAGTCTCACATACAGTTCTTACCTGTGATACAGTACTATCAGTGCTGTTAATTTAATGTTATCCTGATTATAGATGTTGTCCGAGTTGCTTACTGAAATTTGCTTTGATTCTGAAAAAGGGAAAAAAATTACTAAAAATGTCTTCTTACATTTTTAGATCAGGGCTGTCAAACCCCCCGAACAAAAATAACAGTAAGTACATATATATAACATGTATGAAACACAATTAAATGTATTTTAAATGTGAGATCTTCATGGCTTGAAGGGATGCTCTTTAAAAAACACCAAAATTAGTATTTTTGAATGTTACTAAGCTAAATTTGTGGAGGTTTTGAGTCCTTTCCACATCAGTAGTTGAAATTACATTTTTAAATGGTCATATTTTGTGTTTTCAATGTCTTCTGGGAAACCAAATCATCAGCCATGTAGTTTGCATCTATAGTGCATGAAAGTGTTGCTTAAAAGTTAATACACAAACTACGTGTATCTTATTCATGTGTTTAGACTGATTAGGTGTATTTATTGAGTGTAGAAAAGGAAGAGAATTTCACTGGTTGATTAGAATATTAAGGTTGTATCTCAGCTTTGGAAGCCTGAAAATAAGGCTTCAGAACCTAAATTGTAGTTCCCAAGAGTAGTATAATTGGTGCTTAAGGTGTGATTGACTTTGCAGGTGACAGAGTAGGGAAGAGTAAGCTTTTGCAGGATCACTCTCTGGGAGGGTGGGGATCATCAGTGGAGCAGCAGCCTTCATTCTGAGTTTCAGTTTTTGTCAGCTTGTCAGAAGTATTATTAATAACATTTTTTTCATTTACCTTAGTGTATTTTGTTTGAAACTTAGTTTTGTTTTGATTTGTTTGTCACACGGAAGATCTCAGAACTGCCTATTTTTCCATGAAAAAATTGACTCACCTTTTCAATGCAAATTGGCTTCTGTAAGGTAAATCTTAGATTGAAGTGAAGGTATTTTGATGGCATTATAAAATACATTAATGAAAAACACAGAAAATAAGATTGCTTAGGTAACTAGAGACATCAGACAAGCTGAACTGTCATGTTAAAAACATCTACTATTTTATCTTTAATTATGTTAATTTGGTCCATAAACTTTTAAAGATCACATAAAAGCTATGTGTGATACAATATTTATATATATATATATTTTAGAAAGTGTATGCCTGTTAAATAAAGTCTACTGGTGTTCTTATGACTTGAATTTCTTTCCATATTTAAAAGCATATCTGGGGCTAGTCTTACTACCTATGACCAAATAAAAGTGACAGTCTGTTTCTTAAATCGGGTTCTAAAACAGGTGCTAGGGGACAAAAACCATGTCTGGAACAAGAGATTTTTTACCTGTTGACTGTAAGGATGCAGTTTGAGCATTATGTGATGTTCCCAAGTATTTGCTGTCACTATTGCAGAGCCAGCAGGGGGAGCTCGAAGTTCATACTTTAGGTATTAAAAAATTGTTTTAAGATATTTTATTTAGAAATACAAGTTAAAAAAAAAAAGTGATCTTTGGATTATAGCTTAGTTCAACAAGGTTAGACCTTGAGCCAAAAGTTTGTTATGCTGCTTATAGTGAATTCTTTTTACAGCTAAAAATATTTTCTAAGTTGTAAAATTGCACTTTCATTTAAACAAGAATGTAAAAAAGAATATCTTAAGAATATCTTAAATTAAAAAAAAAATAAGATGAGAAAAGGAATATGAGCCAGAAGTTGTTAATCAAAGTGCTAGCCCTGATTGAGCAAAATACACCTATGTTACATTCCTGGCAGTGGCAGCTCATTACTAGAAATGTAGAATAGCTTGCAGTTAAAGAATAATGGTCGGTGCTGTTGTGTTGTGCTGTTGTGAGCTTTCTCTTCAGTATGTCATGTATGAAGTGTATCAACTGATAGATTAAATCAAGAACTTTGTGTTGAAATCAGTGTGGTGCAACAGCATGTTCTCTTTTATTTGTTTGTCTGTAGGGCTCAGCACCACCACCTTCTCCAACACCTAACAGAGAAATGAAGAACAAGGCAGTTCTTTGCAAGCCTTTGACAATGACAAAAGCCACATACTGTAAACCTCATATGCAGACAAAATCTTGTCAGACAGGTAACTCTTGAACTGTACTGGAACTACTCATTTCTTTATTGCAGATTTTTTTATCTGTTACTGTCTTGGAACATATTGGAAATATTCTGATTTTTTTCCCTAAACTGCAGGTGTAAAATATATTTAAGTACCTGGCAGTGTTTGCCTTTTTCTTTTTTCTTTTAATAGAAGATGATTGGAAAAAAGAGTATGTCCCAGTGCCTATTCCTGTACCTGTCTATGTTCCGGTGCCTATGAACATGTATAGTCAAAATGTTCCTGTTCCTGCAATGGTTCCTGTTCCTGTAAGTGAGACTTCAGCTTCATTTTTAAATTGCCATCCATTCACATGCATGTGTGGGACTACTTGTACCATTGACTGTTCTCATTCTGGGCCATCTAAAGGATTGTAGGATGCTGTGGCACTATTTATTGAAAAAGCATTAGAAATCTGGCAGTGACACTTAATTTTCCAATTGTTCTTCAGGACCTATCTGCCTGCTTTCAGTGTCAAAATCTTGTGCTGCTGAACTTTTTAGGAGCAATTCTGAGTGATACTTTTGAGTTTGCTGAATAAGCATTAAACAACAAGATTTGTTCACATGTGGAAACTGAAAGATTGTACTGGGGAGAGGTGGTAGAGTGAGGTAAAAAGAAGGAAGAAAAGCAAAAAAAAAAAAAAAAAAAGAACCTTGTGCCAGCAAAAGAAAATAACTCTTAAGTTAAATTTGTTATCACTTACGTACCAAATCTCATCCAAACATGGGAAAAAAACCCTGAACTCCTAAAATTTCTGTGTTTCACAAGCAAGCCACTAAAACAGGATGATGATTTGTCCAAACTTACTCTGAAGTTATAGTCAGACATGTTTGAAAGTCCCAAGTCCCTTCTGTTCTTACTTTGACCCACTATATTTTGTCATATTTAGGTTTGTCTGTATCCTTTCCCACTTTCCCTTCTGTTGGCAATAATTTATATTGAATTTTTTAACCTGTCAACATTTTTTTATTAGCTCACACTGAAGTGATATGTTTCTAATCTCTGTTAACTCTGTCTTTTAGAACTGGGGTGTAGAGTTTGTTTCTTCATTGACTACTGTTGGTGCTTTGCTGCACCATTCTTTCTTTTCTAATTATTCTCTTCCTATCTGCATAGGTGCCAGTTCCAGTTTTCTTGCCCACTACTCTGGATAGCAGTGAGAAAATCCTTGCAGCAATAGAAGAGCTGAGGGGAAAAGTGCCCTCAAATCCTCTGGAAACTGAGCTACTGAACTTGTCAGGGATGGTACCTGAACATGATGGAAAAGCCGAAGTTTCTGATGTGGCCAGTGAGTTTCCTGCTGAGTTTTTGACTCTTTGGACAACTGGGGTGTATGTGTGGGGGTGTGTGAATCAAGAGCAGGGTTCTTTTTTTTTTTTTTTTTTTTTTTTTTTTTTAATTTTTATTTTATTTTAGGGAAAGATTCTTTGAGTATGATAATGCTGCTGTTGAGTTCTTAAATTAACTTGAAATCTTAATTATTTAAATATTTTTAAAGGTCATTTTAGCACGTTTGAAATACAGAAAACTTTCTGAAGTCTGTTGTGTGACTTCTGTGTGCTGTACCAGACCTTTGTCTTTAAAAAGACAGGCATTCCCTTTGCTTGCACCAGCTCCTGACCGATGGCAAGCAGTCATCCAGGATTGCGCGCACATGTTTTCTTCTCAGCATAACTCAAAACAAACCCAAACCAGTCCATTCTTCCTCCCAGAAAAACTCAAGTCAAAAGTGTAGAGAAAGCGATCTCCATAGCTATGTCTTACAGGTGTGAACTCTAGTTTCTCTGAACAAGGTGGGATATGACAGGGTTCTGATCTCTTACTCTCACATTACTACGCAGATTTTATGTTGGGTGTGGGGAAGCGGGGACTGTTAAAACTAAGAGAAACATACATTTCACAAGTGGAACTGTGATCAATGAAACCAGGTGACCTAGTGATGCTTTTGCTCTTGATTGATCCTGACCTGCAAGTATCATCTCTTTGAAGGTAGTGGTGCCTCAGCTGATAGATCACTGGGGTTGTGATCCTGACATGGCTTGTCATCCCACCAGCTCACCTAAAAAGAGAGAACTGTCTGGGACAACTTTACAGCTGAAGATCAAAAAATCCCACACATCCTGTAATGATATTTTCACAGTGAACATACCTCTTGGCCCCTCTTTCCTGGCTCTTCCTGCCAAAATCCTCAAGTCTCTTCTGTATCTTCCCGGGAGAGATTTGCCGCCTTTTCCAAAAACTAGATTTTAAGGTTTTGCCATGACTCAGGTGAAATTTGGTGTTGTTTTTCAAGCTCTTTCAGCAAATGTCTCAAAGGATGTTGATAAATGACACAAACTTATGCTTTGGGCCTGGTATATAGGAGGCCAATGGTGCTGTGGTCCCAGGAGGCTTACTGTTTTCCAAACTGTTGTCATTCCCCAACTAAATCTGGACATTTCTGGTAGTACTGCAAGGCTGTCATTTGCAGTTCCTTGCTCTCTTTTGCTAAGTACAGCTAGCTGAACAAATGAGATGTATGGGATCAGAGCTTGCTCATTTCCAGAGAACCAGATTTTGAGAAATCTGTTTTTGCCAGTGTATTGGGTTTGTGTGGCAAGGTTTTTGGTAGCAGGGGGGGTTACAGGGGTGGCTTCTGTAAGAAGCTGCTGGAAGCTTCCCCTG
>JAVJGG010000027.1:8185256-8198722 GCA_035590195.1 Aviceda cuculoides | reverse complement strand
CTGTCCAGCTGAGGAGGGGGGAGTGATAGAACGGCTTTGGTGGGCACCTGGTGTCCAGCCAGGGTCAACCCACCACAGCCAGAAGTTGGACAGAGTTTTTGTTCTCCCTGCCTGCCTTCTTTGATTTTATAGTATCTCTTTCACAGACTTGAAAGTCTGTTCTATTGCGGGCAGAGTCATGTAGAAGAATAGATAGTTAGGTTTGTCAAGCCTGTTTGAGTTCTGTGATTGGTTGATGTGATCCAGATTTGCCAATACTTGGTTTTCTATACACATGCTTGCTGACTCATCTTAATGAAGAAGGACAGATGGGCTAGTAAGTATCTTTTCTGTTTGAAGGAAGTCAGATTGGAGGAGTAAATCTGAGATCTCGAGAACAACAAAACCAAGTATGGTGATGAGCAGAACAAGTAGCTTTAGAACCACTAAGCTTCTAATGTTCTAAATCTGCCCTGTTTTGACTAATCCATGTGTTGGTTAAAATAAGGAGAGTTTTTCTTTTCTTTTCTTTTTTTTTTTTTTAACAGGTGTGATAGTTGAGTCAAATCTACTGAACTCAGAAACAGAGGCACAGACAAGCTTGCCTGATGTTCCATATGAACCAGACCTTGATATTGAAATAGACTTTCCAAGAGGTACTTTTTCTGTCCTTCTAATAAGTATTGTGAAATGGATGTTGTGGGCAACCATGGTACTTTGTTTCATCATCCTTTCAGAGGACCTTTCTTTGATTGCAAGATCCACTTCACTGACTGTTAGGTAAAACTTTTCCATGTCTTTGCAAGACTGGGGACTTCTGAATTAGTTCTTTCATTTCTACATACACTATTTGAAACAGAATGCAAAGAAAGGGGGGAATTAACCTTTCACAAATGAACTTGACTGCATCACTTGGTTTTGGACATAGGTTTAGGAAAGCTATTTTGAAGGCTCAAAGACTCAGATGGCATGTGTCATGGAAAACAATAATGAATGCGTTCTTCAGTCACTGGGTGTTTCCATGGGAAATGGTAGTTTAGAGCAGAAATGAAAAAAAGGGCAAATTTCCAACTCAAGTTTCTTAGAAAATTGCAAGCTGGTATACTGCACATCACTTAGGTTACCTTTTAGTATCTTGTTAATGTCCATACCTGTATTTGAAAAAGGTAGCATTATCTGAATTATCAGCAAAATCACTACTTTGAGACCTTTCTTGAAAGAAGGTCTTGGTTGTGTGTATGGCAATTTCTACCACTCTTCAGAATGCAGGCAACAGTGTCTGTTTCCTTATACCATCTCCTCATCGATCCAAGATCAAAGAAAGCTCCTGGCTGTAGCTAGTGTTTTCTATGCCATAGCTTCTCTTGGACATATAACTCTCTACCTCCTCTGGCTAGCTTCTATATCTGATTTTGAAAGTCTCATTTTGCTTTGTGCCATAGGTATCTGCACTAGATGCCCAGACTGGGTTTTTCAGTTTGCTGTATGTCTAATTTAAAGATCAAGTCTAGGGGTTAGCCTGACCTTAGTCTTAGGAAGTTTATTAGCCACATGCACATTAGATTTTTAACTCTCTTTGTAAGTGAGGCTTGGTACGCAAGAAAGAAAAGCAATGGAAGAAAAAGATGATCAAAGTGGAACAGTAAATAATAGCAGTTTGTAATAGATATTGCTTACACTGAAGTGCTTCTGAGATAAGATTCTTTGTGGTAGCAAGAGAAGGACTGGTGTTTAGTTTGGGGCAGAGTTCTTAAGTCTTTGCATGTGAGTGCTGTTTCATCTGGACCAGTTTGAATGGTGTCTTGAGGAGTAAGGTGGTGAAATCAGACTATCAGAAGAGCATTCAGTTTTGAATTAAGCCATTGTTTGATGGCTAAATGAGGGATGAACCATCTTCAGTAAAGTAAATAAAGGTGGAACTTGCAACGTTAAATCCATTCATATGTTGTCTCATTCTGCTGTGTTGCCTGAAACGAGTCCTTCATCCTCCCCCTGAAATGTTAAGTAATTAGTATTTTGACATAATACATGTTTACCGAAATTACTGTAGTATCCATCATGAGCTAGGCCTCCACCACTTGCATAAATATAGCCTAAAACCAGTTTCTCTGAAAGAGTTTACATTCTGATTCTTAATGTTTTTAACCAAGTATAATGTGCTACAAAAAGTGTAAAACATGAATGGAAATTATGGAAATACCTGAACAAAAGTGCATGTATTAAGTTAGTTTGTGTTTTTTCCACTCAGCTGCTCATTCTCACCATGGCTTAAACTTCTTAATACCAAAGATTGCCTAGGCAGGAAAAATTGTGTATGGGTCCATAGAAAGAAATGCTGCCATAGTGACTTGAGATAGTGCTTGAAAATGTTGAGCATTGTGTCCTTTTACAATTTATTTGGAAATAAACATTTTGCTAGCTTTACCTTACTTTCAAAATAAGAATAGGTTTATTTCCTCTTACCAAAATCCAGTCTTTGGTAATGTTTATACGTGTGGTTTTGTGGACCCCTTATGTTAATGCACACAGATATAGTTCATCGTTTTTTTCAAACCACTATTATTCAAAGAATGTTTAGAAATAAGTTTCTGTTAATGTGTTTTCAGCAACCGAGGAGCTTGATACAGAAAATGAGTTTTTGTTACCTCCTGTTTTTGGGGAGGAATATGAGGAACAGCCAAGGCCTCGGTCCAAAAAGAAGGTAATTTTGTCATGCTATTAAAAAAGATCAAAAAAGCACAAAATTTAAGTGGGAAAAAATATGCCGGGGTTTGTTGGGGTTTTGGGGTTTTTTTTCCCCCTAGTTCTCATACTGCTCTAAAATGTGTTACTACCTATTCATACTTAATATCCTGTCTTTATGATGTAAATTGATATATTTCAATTAATAAAATTATTTCAGTCCTATGTCTGTTTCAGTTAACTTGGATTTAATAAGAGTGTGATTTCTAAATTCTGATTCCATTTTTGCTTCATGTTGGTAGAACTGATGATATAATGTGCTAGTGTGTATATACTTACTGTACTCTTAGTAATCCTTTTCTACCTTCTACTTTGAACAAAGCTGTCTTGGTTTAATTTGATAGTAAATTGGAAGAATGTTTGCATTACCATGGCTTATAATGGGAGCTATAACATCTCCTGTATAAAATAGTTTAAAAAAACATGTTTATTTGCTTGCAATTTTCCCAGATTTTATTTTCAGTCAAAAATCCTAGTTTAAACACTGCAGATAAGTTAGCCATACTCTTTTATTTAGAATGAAACTAACAGGAAATAGATTTTTCTGGTGCCTGGCACGAAGCTGAAATGGTTTTGTTGCGATAACTGCAGTAGATATCGCAGCTTTTAAAAAAACCAAACACCCAACTTCTAATAAAAAGTTCTAAGAATGTGTCGTTCTAGTTTTAAATTTGGAGTCTACACTGTTGATATTATCTACTAGACATTAGCCACATATCCACTACTGGACATGCTTTCATTTGGGACCAATGCTAGCTTTTCCTTCAGTGGGTTCAGCTGAGCCTAAACGTTGACCTTCGGACATAGATTTGTAGCATCTTTAACTTCCTGTGCATTAACACAGTGAAATCCTATAAATACACTGAATTATTTGGTGCATCATGTGTTTGCTGTTTAGTACGATATCACTAATACAGCAACTCCATCAAATACTATTCTGTTTGTGTTAGGAACCAGTTTGAAAGGCGAATTAGAAATGTCTGTCAGCTTAGTAAATACTGTCCTTAGGATCAACACAGAAACTACCTGCTGAATGAAGCACGCGTTTCTTTACACGGAGCATTCAGTTTGTAATTTGGCCTGCAGCTTGCTTATTCTGCCCAGCTTCTGTGTTCTTGCCGTTAGTGGTTGTCGGCGGTGTTAACCACTGTGTTTCAATGGCAGGGGGTGAAGAGGAAAGCGGTGTCAGAATACCAGGCTCACGATGACAGCTCTGAAAACTCAGAGTGTAGTTTTCCATTCAAATACGCATACGGTGTAAATGCATGGAAGCACTGGGTAAAGTCACGGTATTTAGATGAAGAGCTTCCCGAATTAGAGGAACTGAAATCAAGTAAGTATTTCTGAAAATCTGGCATCGAGATTCTTATTTGGTAGGGAGAATTGCTGTACTCGTCTGATTTTCAGCTGGAATTTTTAATAGAAGTTTTTCCATGTCCCTAATGTTCCCACAGTGATTGGGATTGTTTTACCACGGAGTTGCCAAACTCTCTTTTCTTCCTAGTTTTCCTTACTTGGTTCAGAACGCTAGGTCTCGTGCTCCTTGTGCAAGCCAGGACAGCACCTTCCTGGCTTTTCTGACTTTCCGTGACCATTTTGATTTTTTGTTCGTATCCTGTTTTTCCTCGTATTCTAACTCGCCTTGGGGTTCTGGACTTCTGAATTGCAACGGAGGGGCATCCTACTCTTTGTCCTGGAAAGAGATGGTCGTCTGAGGCCGGCGTTGCCCGGCTGCAGAGCTCCGACACGGGGCGGCCTTCGCTGCCCTGGAGCCTTGCTGCTCTTCCTGCAGCGCTCCCCTGTGCGTGCGTTCGTACCGTGAGGGAAGACGGGGATTGCTGCTGCTCCTCCTGTTCTTCAGCTCTCACCTGCACCTTAGCACCCTTGCGTTACGCTGTTGGATCTTTGGAAACTGCCGTTTCCCCTGAAGGTCTCTCTGCAGCACTGTCTTCACTTCAGCATCTCGGGCCACTTCTGTGTCATCCTCAGCTGTGCACCACAGTACATTCGTCAGCGGGCGATGCTGCGTTTGGTTAACTAGACTTTACTCTGGTCGCCTTGTTTGTTTTAATACAGACCTAACATTTGAACGACTTAGTACATTTAGACTCATTCATTGGTTAGCGGAGAGGACATCAAGCTGGTTTCTGGCTTTCCAGTCTAAAAATACCCCATCTCACCCTCACCCTGTAATAATTCTGATGTATAATGTAGCATTTTTTCTCTATTTTACAGCAAAGTCTGTGAAATTAAAGGAAGATCTATTATCACATACTTCAGCTGAGTTAAACTATGGGTTGACACATTTTGTCAATGAAATTCGAAGGCCAAATGGAGAGAACTATGCACCTGACAGCATCTATTATCTGTGTCTTGGGATTCAGGAGGTTAGTAGAGGCTGTAGAAATGGGAAGCGGAGCTGCTAATTTGACTGTAAGACATTTCAGTGGAAGAATGGAAATAATGTGAATTTATTGGCTAGGAGCTGTTCTTAATATAATGGCTGTGATCTGGAACACAGAGAGGCTGCTGTGTAAATCACATTGTAGAAAGCTGTCTGTATAGAAAATGAGTTTGCAGACCCATCCTAAAAATTCAAAATGCAAGCTGGTATATTGTAATAATTTTAAGCTTCTAGCTGGGTTAAAGCAAGGAATTTGCAGTCTAAAATGATGTAGTTTTTCCAAATGCTGTTCTTCATTTTGTTCGCAGAAGATGGCTTTATGTAAAAACAGAATGAAACAAGGCATGATCTGTACATGTTTTACTAATTCAGTTACTTAGCATATAGTGGAATCTAGCTATTGGAACTGTCCTTTTGGGAGAACCTAGTTTACTGAATGTTGCAGGCTGTGGTCAGTCAGGCTTTTTTTTGAAGAGTGCAGGGAACTCTGCTATATTCTGTCTTAAATACAACCCCTGCCCCTGAATTGTAATTACCTGGTATTTCAAAGATAAAGGGAGTCACTTTAGATGTATTGTACGTGAAGTCATTAACATATCATTACACAATTAGAAAAGTTATTCCACAGCTTATCTTTTAAGCAGAGGTTGTATTAATTTTTGGGCCATAAGGCAAATCATAGGTAAAATAAGCAACGCTCAGAGCTGAGAACACAGAAGATTTAATTGAAGTTAAAAGGCAATAAAAAAAGCATATGATTTGGAAAGCAAGCAGTTCACAGGCTTTGCAATCCTGCTTAAACTCTTTCATACTTAAGGCACAGGACTTAAAAAATTTGCTACTTGATACAGTCAAAATCTTTTTAAATAAATAGTACCTCCACTAATTTTTCCATATTGCAACTATGCCAAATTCAGGAGTTAGTTGATATCTTTACCTCATGGTTGAAATTTGAAAAGTGAGCATTCATTGTTTGGCATTTTGGTCAATATTGTTACAAGGCATGTTTCAAATTCAGCTAGCTTTCTGCTTCTGCACTTGCATGATATACTGTCTCTCCGTATCTTTCTGTTGAATTGAACATGCTCATATTAAGGTAATAAACAATGCAGAGTGAGGTACGTGTTTATAGAATGGAACTCAGCTATTTTTTTCTTCTTTTCACCTTTCACTGTGCCTTTGACATTGTCTGTTTTGTCTACCGTGAAACCTAATTATGTGTAAAACTATTTTTTTTTAGCTCATCAGAACCAAAGTTTTTGTGGCACAGCACAATTATCACGAGCCCTAATACACAAACACAACATTGGAACATTAGAGGAAAAACTTGTGGTCATTTTACTGTAATTATTGCTTATACTTAGTGTCCAGTATTTAATTCGGGTGATGTTAACAGTCCCATTTCATTGCCCCAATTGTGCCACTGCTATTCAGGCTGGTAGGAAGATGCGCCCTGTTCCGAGGAGTTTGCATTTCACAAAGGCAGACAGCAAGGGAGGAACAGGAACATGTAAGCATGTGAGCTGCCAAGGGCTGCAGCCAACATCTGTGTGCTAATGGCAAATTGTATGTATATGGGCATGTCTTAGCCTTCTGAAGAAGCAGGTTTAAACAAGTTAGCGGTACACTAAATGCAGTGTAGTTGTCACAATGTGCAACAGCGCTCCATTGCTTTCTAGTTTTTTCTTAGTCCTTCTTTCCATCTGACAGCCCCGACATGGGTAGTCCTGAAAGAGAATAAATTGTCTGCTACTGCTGAAAAGGTACTGGCTCTGTTTAACTTGGAAGGGGCTAAGAGGAGATTAAATGATGCCATTTAAGGGTAAAGTTGTGCTAAAGATCATCAATGTTTTGCTAACTTATTCTAAGTTTCTCTTCAAAGGAAGAGAATGTGGAAGCCATAGGTTAGAAAAAGAGCATTTTCCCCCTCCACCAGAATTACTGCACTCACTGTAGCTAAGTACAGGCTCAGGTTGGAGCTTTTCCTCATGGGCATAATATGGTTTGAGCACAGGGGAAGTGCTCAGGAGTCTTCAAGTCTTCAGTTGTTTTTTTGACTTTGTAAAATAACTTTATCTTAAAGGAAGGACTTGGAAAATCAGCAAGTCTGCTTGCTGGTCCCTGAGTCAAATGGTACGTTTTCTCAGTTCAGGTTCATTTGCAGCTGAAATTGTTCTGCCTCCAGTCAGAAATGGTTCAATAATGGTTTTGATAACTCTGAAGTACTGATCCTGAAAAATACCACACATAAAAGTAAAGGTTGCATGGTGAGGCGTGCATCTGGTGGAGAAGGTTCATTTAGAAGAAGGTGTTAGCCTGCCTCCTTCCCCTGCTCCATCGTGGCCTTCATTCCTTACAGATTGGAGTGGTTTTGTGGGTTTTTTTCATGTGTAATAATGGGGTGGTTTGGGCAAAATTCAGGTAGATGGAGCTTGTTAGGTGTTTGCGTGAAGGTGCTGAGGGCAGTGATTCAGCCTGTTCTCTGCTGTGGGACTCGGAGGCATGTCCAGTTCCTTCCCCTTCGCTGCGGTTTGGGTAGAGCTCACCTCAGGTGGAAACTGCTTATACTAATCCTGCCCCAGCTAGAGTTTGTAGAGTAGGAGAGCCCAGTGTTACGGTGTGGAAACGAAGGTTTGCGGATCCGCGCCGGGTATTGCGTAGCAGGGGAGGCTGCAACACGACATCGTTCTGCTAATGGTCCGGGGTGCTTCACAGATTTCTACTGGGGGTGTTGGGGTTTAGGCAAACACTTACTCTGAACCAGGAAACAGAAATATTTTTAGTTGAGTTCTCAGAGGCTCATGCGGGAATTGGTTTTGAACCAATTTTCAGTCTTACTTCAGTTTCACTGACAGCATTCAGTGCGAGTGTTTAATGCAAACCAGAGAAAAGGAAAATTCTTGGAGGAAAAAAGTGCCAGGGAACAGAGGGGCAAAACCCACAAAACTTACAGTAAGTTCTGTTGCCTGGTTTAGAATTGCTTTATGAAATCAAAATTGATACATGTAGAAACAAGCACAATTTGGGGAATATTGTGCTTTGAAGAATTAGTTAAACATATCATATAAAATAGTTATCCAAATGAAGATATTGTGTTGGAGACTTCTAGGAAGTGTATTCATTCATTTTTTTTCTTATTATAAAACTAAGTCCAAAGATAAGGAAGTCCAGATATGCTGAACCGCCTAGTATGAGTGCTGTGTTTAATGTTATTTCAAGTATGTGTACAGAAATAGATGCTATTTCCAGAAGTGAGTACATTTTTTGTGTCTGTCACTTTTATTGTATTCACTAACAACAGGCTTGTTCGCACAAAGATAACACTGAAGTGGAAAATTTAAGAAGCCAATCCTCCATTTCTTGGAAATGTCCCCAGAGAGGATAATGTCAAATACTAGTGTAGCCCTCAGCCATTAATTCTTGGTAAAGGTTCAAAAGAGTTTCTATCTGTAAGGTCAAGAATGTTAAGATAATTAGATTGCAGAATAGGCAGGTGCCTTGCACCATCCTATCATTTTTCTTGCACTGCTGCATATCATTACCAGAAATATATGCAGTTTTTTTGCTCCCACTTCTGTGTTGAAGATGCTTTTGCCAGTGTCCAGAGTTCACGTTTAAAATGGCAGATTCTTACTAAATGTTTTTTTTTCTTTGAAGACCTAGGTGGATGAAAAGATAAATTAGTTTGGGCTTTTTTTGGTGGGGTTTTTGAGGGTTTGGGTTTTTTGTTTGTTTGTTTTTTTAATTACTCCCCATTCACTGATACTATGTTGCATACAGGAAATTTTAGAGAAAAATATTAAGAGTTGTAATTAGTCTGTGATTCATATCCTGTTAGAAATTTACAACATATGTTATACTGGAGGTAACTTTTAACTGCTAAATATTGGAAAAGTGTCACTGCTTTTATTTTTAGATACAGTTTTTTTATAAAAGTGCAAGCACTGTACTGAAAAAGAACCCTATACCACAGTATTTATTCTAATATGAAATAGTAAATATTGTGTCTCTCTCTTTTCTGTAGTATTTATACGGAAGTAATCGAAAAGACAACATATTCATTGATCCAATCTATCAGACCTTTGAACAGGAATTAAATAAAATCCTTAGAAGTTGGCAACCAAGCATACTTCCAGATGGTAATTTTCTTTTTGTCATGTATGTTTTTCATCTCTTACTAGTTCTGTATTCTTAAGCATGTAGATATATGCAAACATTTTATGCATTGTGATAGTAATTGATTAAAAATCGTAAAGATATCATCTAAGAGTTCAGTTAAGACTGTACCTGTTCTTATTTTCTTGTTTCTTAGTAATCCATGCTGCAAGAGTTGGTTTTGCCACTGCCTGTTAATCTTAAATTGACTGTCTTATCTGTTTTTAGGAGAGGAAGTTAGAATAAGCAGCTGCTCTTTGACCTGTGCTTTTTACCTGAGCTGAATTTACTATTTGCACGGTTTTTTTCCGGATGGGAAGCAGGCAGGCAGGCACTGGGTTATGTATGGGTAGGGCTAATAAGCTATATATCTTAGTCTTTCTCAGCTGGATTGGGAGGATTCTCTGCTATGGGCCTTCTGCTCAGGAGGATTGTCAGTTCATGGAGAAAACAGGAATTTTCCCCAGCAGATCGATGTTGGTGCTGAACTGCAGAATCCACTGTTCTTCCATCTTTCTCACAATCCTCTCTTGAGCAAGGGTTTGTCCTTACCAGCCCCTTTCCTCTCTCTTCTTGATACTGGCTTTTCTCTGTATAGCTCTGGAGAGCCTCTGTGTAGGGCCCTTCCTATACCCTGGTATGGTCCAGGAGTCCTTTCCAAATGAGATACCCATTAGTAATAATAAAGAAGGTGGTATAGCTATTTGGATGCCTTGCTTGAGCAAAATAAAATTAACTCCAAAATAATACTTTTAATGAAGGGATTAAGATTAGTCCCTTGAACATTTGTTTTTATGTACTAACATGAGGGAGCTGCATGTAAGCAATGCTGTTGTAATTAAACAGAAATGTGTTCTGTGTGAAATTGCCTATACCGATATTTCCCGTTGACTGGCTCTTCCTGAAACAGTGAGTGTCTTTAAGAAGAGGTTTTGGGTGTGGATGTATGCTTGTTAGAGGCTTCTGTCATAAGCATTTTGTTAAATTTTACAGTAAACAGAAACTTGATTCTTTTGCACCTGGACAGTTTATGGGCTAATCTATTGTATTTTCTCTAATATTATTTTTCTGAAGGATCAATATTCTCTCGAGTTGAAGAAGATTACCTATGGAGGATTAAACAGCTAGGATCACATTCGCCGGTTGCTCTTCTGAATACTCTGTTCTACTTTAACACTAAATATTTTGGCCTGAAAACAGTGGAGCAGCACTTAAGACTTTCTTTTGGCACTGTTTTTAGACAGTGGAAAAAAAATCCTCTAACAATGGAAAGCAAAGCTTGTCTTCGATATCAAGTGTCTTCCCTGTGCAGAGCTGATAGTGAAGGTACTATGGCAGTTCCAAAATAAGTGTTGGAGGGGCATCCACACTGCACTCCTCTGAGGGACGTCTGGGCACCTTGCCACGAGCCGGAGGTCTGCCTTTGCGTAAAGTTTAGCAGCTCTTGGCTCCTGGATCTTTAATCAGAGCGTGTGGTCAGTGGAGACTACAGGGTCTCTGCCTTAAATGATCCCTTTCGTTGTCCCACAAGCAGGGTTCAATACTCGGTATGCAATAAGTCAATCTTACGCACAGAGCCAAGGTATTTATTTCATGTTTGTGCAAAGACGGGTGCTAGGTGATGATTCCCCAAAGCTAGCACACCACACCAGAGAACTACAACATATTTATCTTGTTACATGATTAGTAAAAACCCACCTAAGTTTACATTCATTGGTTGGTAATCACCATCTCGTCTACTACTGGTTAGTTATATTTAAATTAGCCCCACTTGCTATGTAAATTGGCAAGCATGCTCCTTGCAGGTGTGGAGGGGCAAGTCTTTCCAGTCTTGAATTGAGTTGGAGGTCGTGATCTCCCCCTGCCGCCTTTACGTTTCCCCCAGGTCATGCTTCTCTGGCAATCACCCGGCCTTCGGTGCCTTCTGCAGCAGAATGTTTCCTTTTTATCGGTCTTTAGTTCCTTCTTCAAGGGTATAGTCATTAGCAAAACATGCATCATTTATACAAAGTAATCTGGCCTACACAATGAAGCTACTGATGAATGGTCATCCTAAATCAAGCAGTGTCACTATGGCCCAGGCATTAACCAACATCTGGCTTTACTTAATCTATATTTTAGCTAAAGTGGGATTGCAAAATTGTCAGACTACTGCATTTCTGTATAAAATAGTCTTAATGCTAAACTGTATCAATTACCCAGACTACACTTTGAGCCCACTAGTCTCCACGAGAAATGCTGTGACTTTGTTGTGGCTGTGGGTTGCGTTTCCAGTTTGCAGATACACATAGTTGTGGTGACCGCATTGTCGTACTTGGTGGGCTGCCCACTCTGGGAAGTTTACTGAAAAATGTAAAATACTTCAAGTTATAGCTTAGATGTTGTTGATTTTCTTCTTAAAGATAAAATTACTACTGGAAAAAGGAAACATGAAGATGATGAACCAGTATTTGAACAAATTGAAAACACATCTGATCCAGCTAGATGCCCTGTGAAAATGTTTGAGTGCTATCTGTCTAAAAGGTAAGTATAATACGGGGTAGTACAGAAGTGGTCTAGAGTAGACAAGGTACAAAAGGGAAATGTTTTGATGCAACATGAAATACACTCAAGCAAAGGGATTGGATTGAGATCTGAAAGATATCTAAATGAAAGCATTGAAATCTTCCATTCTGTATCTGGACAAGATGTGCAGAAAGTGTGGGAGCAGCAGAGTCCATCAGTATTAATTGTCAAGGACTCCATACTGGGAATGACAGCATGATTCACTTTTCTTCCCTGGAAAACACCAAGTATCTCTGCAGAGAATTACCAGCAACGGATCTGGTAGGTTTTGCTACTGAGGGTTTCGTTTGTGAGGTCCCTCTCTCTTCAGTAAGAATTGGATTGAGACAATGGATTTGCTTCATGTTAAGTCGTCAGGAATCTGAAATGTGGATGCTTTCAAGATACCTAGTTTGAAAGCATGTTTCAAATATTTTGTAGTAGAAAAAAAATACTGCTGACAGTAACCTGGCATTTAGAAATAGCTTGTTTCCTTCCAATCTGCACAGATATTAATACATTAAAATGAAAAGCTTATGCAGCTATTAAAAAAAATTAATGTAGGAGCTAAGTGTTCTGGAAGTGTCTGAAAACAGGATTTTGTGGGAAATACTTTAATTGGAACAGCCATTGGAGTGCTGATTTTAAGGTAGATTTTGTGTAACTCTAAGTGAAATATAGGCAAGTGATACTAAAGAAATAAAATTACATTGTATCTACATTAAATCAAATGAAGTATGAGAACGAACATGTGTTAGGAAACAGCATCTTACTGTTAAAGGTGAAGAAAGAGCTTATGCACAATGTAGGCAGAAGTGCAAGTATGTGATGTTACAGAAAGATACAAGTAAAAGGTAACTTGTGGTCTGTTAATGCAAGCACCTGTTTTTCATAAACTCAGTTAATTCTCATTGTTGCAGCAGGGGGGTAAGGGGGTCGTTTGCCTTCACACTATCTGCTGTCATGGTTTGGAGAGAGTGTGTTGTTAAAAAGTTGAAACCGGATTACTGAACTGAGTTACACAGCCAGTAGTGGGGGAGAGGATGAATATTTTCTTTGTGTGTGGAAACATCTCAACTTTGGGGAAAAGAATGCACTTAACCCCATTTGGAGCACTGTTTATGGTGTGGTTTCAAGTCTTGCTGTCTTACAGATACTGGTCACAGTTACTAACTAGAGCAGCAGGCTGCTTCTCCTGGTTCCACTTCTAATAACATATGCCTTGTATCTTTGATGAAATATTTTTAATAAAATATTTAACACTTTAAAAGCTATTGTAAAATTTAAGGTAATTTTGTAATTTAAGGTAATATTGTAAAACTCTTGGAAAATTTAAGGTGGTGCCAACTGTTTGAAATATACTTGGCAATCAGTGGTGTTGTGGTTTAACTCCAGCCAGCAACTAAGCACCACACGGCTGCTCACTCACTTCCCCCCCCAGCCAGTGGGATGGGGGAAGAAATTGGGAAAAGAAGTAGAACTCGTAGGTTGAGATGAGTATGGTTTAATAGAACAGAAAAGCAGCAGCTAAGAATGATAATGATAACACTAATAAAATTACAACAGTAATAATAACAAGATTGCAATCTACGAGTGATGCACAATGTAATTGCCCCCCACTGCCCCATCCCCCCAGCCGACC
>JAVJGG010000027.1:8127047-8157203 GCA_035590195.1 Aviceda cuculoides | reverse complement strand
GTCCCAGCTCTCAACCTCTTCTTATAGTCCCTTCATCATCTTCATGGCCCTTCACTGGAGTCTCTCCAGTAACTCCCCGTCTCTCTCTTACTGAGGAGCCCAGCGCTGGACCCAGCACTCCAGATGTGTCTCACCAGTGCTGAGCAGAGGGGCAGGATCACCTCCCTCGACCTTCTTTGTGGCAAGGGCACATTGCTGGCTCATGTTCAACTTGGTGTCCACCAGCACCCCCAGATCCTTTTTTGCCAAGCTGCTTCCCAGCTGGCTGGCCCCCAGCATGTTCTGGTGCCTGGGGTTGTTCCTCCCAAGGTGCAGGACTTGGCACTTCTCTTTGTTGAACTTAATGAGGTTTCTGTCAGTCCATTTCTCCAGCCTGTTGAGGTCCCTCTGGATGCCAGCACCACCCTCTGGTGTATCAGCCATTCCTCCCAGTTCAGTGTCATCTGCAAACTGGCTGAAGGTACACTTTGCCCCATCATCCAGGTCATTACAAAAGATGTTAAGCAGGATAGGCCCCACTATTGACCTCTGGGTTACACCACTACTTACTGGCCTCCAGCTGGATTTTGTCCCACTGATCACGACCCTCTGGGTCCAGCTATTCAGCCTGTTTTTCAATCCACCTCACTGTCTGCTTATCCAGCCCACACTTATGGGAGACAGTGTCAAAAACCTTAGTGAAGTCTAGGTAGGCAATATCTACTGCTCCACACCCCCCTTCTAGCAAGACATTTCATAGAAGTTTGTCAAGTTGGTCAAGCATGCTTCCCCTTGAAGCCGAGATCTTTTCCTTGCAGCAGACAACATGGGCTGACACCCTCAGAAAAAGATCTCCTTTTTCCTACTTACATGCTACTGCTGACTCCCGCTGTTCCAGGCCTGTTGAACAGCTATAAATAAAACAAATTAAATTACTGTATAACTGGGCATTCTGCAGCACTGACTTCCTTGTCAAGTGAAGCATAAGAGTGACAAAGTAATTATGAGTAATATAGCTGCACCTCAGTGTCCGGTCATGTTCAAGCTTTACAAATGCACAATAAGAGAATTAAGAAGTCGAGGTTTTTCTAATCTGAGAAATCAGGACGAAACAGGAGCATGAGAAAGAAAGGAAAAAAGCATTAATTCTGCGCATTTCCAAACAACAAGCAGTGAAAGAGAGTGCATGACTCAGCCCAGGTCGGACAGGAAGTCTGCAGCAAAGCTGGAGTCTAAACCTGTGTCAGTCTTTCTCTAGTTCCTCAAACATAAAATCATTCTTACGCTCTTTATATATGGAAAATCTCCCCTAAATTCTTGATGCGGGATGTCTCTTATGCTGACTACAATCAAATTCTTTTAAGTATATACTCACAAAGTTTGCATCTCACTAATATTCACGTGTGTCAAAATTCACAGAGGAAATCATTACATCAGGTTAGCATATGAAATCTCTGAAATCCAAGGCTAATACTGGCTTCCCTGGAGACAGGGAAGTGCTGACATCCATGGTGAAACAGGATTTACTGGGGAAGATGGACACAGACCTGGCTGCATGGCAGAAAATCATTTTTTGTAGCCCTGAGAGTCAGGTGATTACAGCCAGGAAATGTGATTCACATCAGCTATGTTTCACTTGCCTTTTCATATAGGCTTTTTCTTGATGTGAACCCCTTTCTACCATTATTTTAGTCTCTGAATATCTGGCAAGAGCAATGAAGCAATGTTCTGCACTTGAGCAACAAGACTGCAAAAAGCATAGGTGAAATGAAGAATATGGCTGCTGACTGCTGTGCCCACAATACTTTCTCTGCTTGATTGATTTCTGTCTCCCTTATAATGACGACAGCAACAGAAGTTCAAAATGTGGCCTTTGGCTCAGAAACATTTTCACACAGCTCTGCTAGAACGAAAGGGAAATTAAGGTCAACAAGAAAGGAATACTACTGTGTGTTATCAGAAATCACGTCCATGGTTTCCCATATCCTGGAGCTGTATGATTTACTGCTGAACTAATGACAGTACTGCTAGAACACTACAATACAGCGCCCCATCTAAATTATCAACATGGAAATTTTTTATGTTTAAAAGTACGAAGTTGAAAAGGACTGAATGAGCTAAAGGGAAGATCAGTCAAGGAAAAGCATACTGGAAAGATTTTAGGCTGGGACTGCAGCACAGCATTAGAAGGACCAATCATCAGCAACAGAAAAAAATCCAAAAGCAACTCAAAGTTCATTCAGAGTACAACAGTTTGTTCTTCATTGGTCAATCAGCATACAACATTGTCTTCCTTCAAAGCTCCCAGGAGAATTAATGTTCAAGGTAACATGTTGCCCTCTGAAGCTGGAGGAAGAAAAATGTAGAGGACACCTGGCTATTTATCCTCGTTACCTCCTCAAGACCAAGAATTATGTTTTTCATGTGAGTAGAAGTTTACAAACTCAGATACTCCTTGAGAAACCAGAAGGGCCTGGCTTGATTATTCAGCTTTGGCATCTTCTTGCATCAGCACACTCTTCTTGGAGAAAAACCTCTCATTGCTGTGTAGGTAACTTCACAAGTATGTCCATGTGGTGACCATGGCCTCCACATCCAGCTGGTTTGCTCTTGGCAGCTCTATTCTGCTGATGCTGGGTACGGACATTATGTGATATCAGTGTCTTTTCAACCTCTGACCTTCATAAAACAGCAATTAACAAAAGCAATATGAACAGCTTAAATGGCAGGAAGGACATTTGTAAAGCCTCATAACTAAAGCAAAGCACTAAAACTGTGGTCGTTGTATGACAAGCAAACAAGCACATCAGAAAAGTGAATTATTTATTAGACAAATATGCCCTTAGAAAAGGATGGCTCAGAAAAAATGTTTTGGTTTTTTGTTGGGTTTTTTTTTTCTCTCCTAATGGACACTGAGGTCCCATACCCTTGTGCTGGGAGCCAAGTGGGTTTCCTGCCCATGGCTCACCAGCCCTGGGGCATCCCTGACACCTCTGCCCTGGGTTAGGAAAGCAGATGCCAGAGGAAAACATGGGAGCAAGAGTTTGTCACACACTGGGGAATCAGAGGACAGAGGGGTAAATCGCTGTCTGGAAATACCCCTGTTTTCCCATTGCCTACTGGATGAGCCTGCTCGAATGGGATGGACCAGTTGTGCAGTGCTTGGGAAAATGGGATGTGAGAGTAAGAGAAGTGACACGAGGACTAACCTTTTACGTGTTTGTGCCCTAAGATAGGTTTGTCTATTGTAGCTGGGCCTTTAGAAAGCTAATTGCCATTCCCCAGTGCAGGCACTCTCTGCATTTGATGAACTGCTCTGGGCTTTACCGTCAACTGGCCTTGGACTTCTGAGGGAGCCCTTCAGAAGGTGTAGCAGAGGTTATCAGCTCTGTAGGGAGGGAGGAGCAGAGCACACAAAACTTCCAGGAAAGAGGCTATTGTTGTTCCTTGCCATTTTCTGAGAAAAGTAGGAGCCTAGGCAGCCCGTGTGGGACTACAGGCATATAGAAACTTGAATATCAGGTAGATTCATGACTATATTTCTGAGGTGTGAAGAGCTGAACAACGCACAACAGCGTGGTTTGTGTACATAGAAAAGCCGAGTAGGATCAAAACTAGACAGAACTATTTTTGTAGCTGAGGAAAGCTTGTTCAGGTTTCAAGCAGGCAGGCCCTTCTGAAATTCAGAATCACTATTTTATTGGCAATATGAATAAATATAAAGCATTAGAATAGAAATAATAGAAGTAGAAATCAGAGTGTGGAAATCTTTTGGCTGTATTTTAAAAGCGGTTTCATTCTTTTAGGATACAATTTTTCAGTTTGATCCCAAGCTTGTAGAAACATGAGGAAGCCTTCAAGATTTCTGGATCAAACCCATAAACTGGAAAGTTATTTTCCATTTTAAAGATAATTCACCAATGTCTGCCAACCCAGCTGTTTGACATGCACTACTAGGACAGTGTTCACCATATATGCCTTCCTCATGGTTATATTGTATTTTAAAACTTCCAGTAAGGGAAAATCCTATGTGCGGGGTATCATTTTAGAAAGACCTTGCAGACAGCTGGGTTTTCAAACATACAGTTCTTATGCAGACAATTTATGAAAGGAGAATCAAGAGCAGGAACTTTGCATCACACCAATTTTTGCCATGTTGAATCATTTCACGCTAAATGAATGCTTCCTGAAATTATCTTGCTCTGTTGGTTCTGTAAAATACTAGGGGTTTATACAAATTAAAATTCTAGCAAATTTAATACAAACCCAAATACTAGAAATTGATTTTTTTCTCTAGTTTTTCTATGCCTGGCAAAGCAGATTCAGTGGTATTAACAATATAATCTCTGAGAGGATGGATCAGTAAGACTGCAAAAGCTGTGGAGATGATTAAATTGAAAAAATGTTCAGCGTGGCAGGGCTTGAGGTGTAGTTGCCTCTTTACAGTATCCTGACACTCCTCTCTGACCACAGGAGTCATCATTTTCTGAATGCGGTTCTTGAAGTGACTCTAACATGCCTCCACCCAGGCTGGCGTGAGATGGCGACACAGAAACCCTACGATAGCTGTGTATGTCTTCATATCCTTTTTCAAGCAAAAAGGAATTTAGGGGTTTGTTTGGGGGTTGTCATTATAGCATGTATTGAAAAAAAAAAAGCAAGTGAGAAATTGAAAAATACCAACAGTTTAGAAAAAGGGGACCAGGTTTATTTTATCAAAAAACATAAGGGATTGTGGTTTTCTTTTGTTTGTCGTTTATTGTATCTAAGACAGCAGTATCTTCCTGGCAGCAAATATCCTGTGTAAGGTCTATGAACAAAAAGATGATTGTGTTGATGTTTAAGTAAATCCGTTCAAAGTGCCAGGGCAGCCTGAGCTAATTGCCCTAACGACATTGTCTGCTTTGTGTCTACCAGTTTTAGACGTTTATTTTACAACCTGCGTGAGGCCAATGTCAGTAAAGACGGTAATGTTAAATGAGATTCAGGTATGTAAATGAGAAAAGTGCTACAGCATCCTACTTTTTATCTCACTCAAGTAATTTTTCATTTTCTCCCAAAATAAAGCTGAAAGCAACAGCTTCTTTTCTAGGCAGCAGCCACAACATAACCTCCAAACCTGGTGTGCTGACATCCAACTTGTCATTGGCCCTGTCTTTACATTGCTTGTCATTGCACCTCTCAGTATCTTTGCATCTTGATCTTTGCATCATCCATTCTTGCATCCCTCAGCATATCTTTGTATTCTAGGATCTTACCTTTAACGTTGGCCTATAGCTGCAGCACACCAGTGTCGTATCTGTGCAGCATCTACTGCTAGCTTATTCTGGAAGAAATCATCTCCACTCCCCTCTGTGTGGCACAGTATCAAAGGAAATGTGATATTATACCATATGAATCCAATGCCAAATTAATTTCCTAACAGGATGCTAAAAGTGTTTCAGCTCTCTCTTCGTGTTAACCATTTTGTCTCAAGTTTTCCATCAAAGCTGAAAGTTACTGTCTATGGGGAACAGCAATTTGATGATGCTGAAATCTGCTTCTTCAACAGATCAGAAGCACCCTCTTCCATCCACACTAGTCCAGAACACTTCCAGCTGGGATCTCAAGTGCTGGCGTAACAGAGGAGAAAGAGTGAAGGACTGAGTGCTGGTGCACTTTTGGTGCTTGACCTCATCACTAGCACTGTCAGGAAGTTGTCTCCTGTGACGGTGGCTTTCAGTGTGTCAACGTCTGCACAGGAGTGGGGAGACAAACAGCTGGGCCCTGTTTCTGTTGCTGCGGCTGGGTGGAGTCACATCCACAGCCCAGAGGCTTCTCCCAGTCCTGCCAGTCCCAGTGTCATCCTGTCCAAGGTCTAGTTCATGTCCAAGCCTACTCCAAAGCACTTGCTTTCCACTTCCTGAGATCCTCCAAAAACCAGACTGCCGTCTAAAATTGCCTTCTGAAATCAACCATAGGTAGATATTTTCCATTGAAAGATTCTGAGGCAGAGTTAGTAGGATCTAAAAAACAACCTAGGAATGCAGAATCAATAAAATGGCATTATAAAAATTGTTGTCTTGGTCCCACAATACATGTTCAGCAGTAGCCTCCTGAAACACAACCATGAGCTCCTTTTGCCTCTGTTAGTTGTCCCAGTTTCATGAAGACATAGCACTTGCCTTTAACCACAGACATGGGGCTTCCTCAAAAATAAAATATCACTGCATGGTGGATCCCACAAAATATTGTATTTCAAAATCTGGGAGGTTTCTTATTGTTTTCCAGTGCATGAAAAACCAGTTAACACAGATAACCAGTAACACACTGCAGTTGTCTTCTCATGATGGACAAAACGAACCTGGAGAGGTAGAGTTTGCCTCTCTCAACTCATTTCCCCACATGACACTTTTTACATCCCCATCAGCCATGCTTCGGTGTTTTCCATGTTACGCTGACCATCCATTGCTTCAAATTCTTCCTCAGTTTGGGACTTCCCTCTAAAATTACTCTGGCTTGTATCTTAGGGACTTGTTGGCAGATAGTTCAGATGAAAGGTGACTGTAGTAATTGTCATGGAACTATATGGGACAGTTTGAAATGTCCTTAGCTAGCTAGTGAAGATATATAAACATGGCAGGGATTTTTAGAGCTGTAGTAAGGGATAAAATTATATACAGAATCAGTGGTGTTATGGTTAGAAATAAATAATTTTTTCATAGGTTGTTTTCTGCAAGACTTGTATTTTGCCTGTCTTTCACAATTTGCTAAATCATGCTTGCTGAATTTTAAATATTGTATATTTGCATATAAGCAAAAGCTTATACAAATTACCATAGTCTGTTCTTAAAAATTTGCCTCCTTTCCACTGGCTGGAAGTATCTCTGTACAACATAAAGCTTCTCATCTGCAGATGTGAAAGCACTCCTTAAAGCAGATGAATGTCATGGCCCCCTTTTGCAGATGGGGAAAGGGAGGTATTGGGCAGTGACAGGACTTTCCCAAGGTTAATGCAAAGGCATTGCTAAGAGAAGTGAGGTTTCATAGCTGTTGGATTAACACTGAGCATAAAGAGAATGCACTAAAATACTAAAATCATTTTGGAGAAGAGTCAGTGTAAAAGTAAGCTACTAGGCTTAGTTCATAAGAAGAGCAGTGAGTGCCAAAGCTTGCCTGCTCTGTGAATGCAGGCTTGGCAGGAGGTCATTTTTAGAAAAGGTTACTCCAGCCAGCTAGCCCTCCTCAGAAATACCGGGCTGACAAATGCAGACATTTCGCAATTCCTCGCCTTTCTGATATGAACTCAGAGATACAGAGAAATGTTCAGTCAACAGATCAGTTGGATTTTTGATACTCAGAATGTGCTTTCCTGGTTTGGTGTCTTGCACTTTGCAGTTATTCCTCTAAACAGACCAGCCGAGCTTGCAGGAGTAAGGGACATGAAGCTGATTAAGCTTCCTGGGCCCACTTCACTGTGTCATTCACGCCTATCTCTGAGCGGCACGATGATAACACAGCATTGTATACAGAAGGGAAAATAGTTGCTTGGTGACTACTCTACATTTTAGATTTAACCCTTTAGCTCTCCTCTTCAGAGTTATCCATGTTCTGTGCCTGTAAGGACAGCCAACAAATTGCAGCTTTGACCCCAAGAGCCAGAATTTTATCTTAGTTTCTTACATGTAAAAATTAGGCATCTTAGCGTGAAAAGCAGAGCTCGAAAAATTCAGTTGACCGCTGCTGGCCAAAAGACCAGCCAGCTAGCCAAGTGCTGGTGATGATGCACAACAAAGGGCTCTGTCTGCAATGTTGAAGAGGAACATTCCTTGTGAGGAGACCAGCTGGGACTCCCTGCAGCCAGAAGTTATCATTCTTGGCCAGTAGCTGGAATCAGTTAAACATAAGTAAGTTCCTTTTGCATATCACAGATAGTAATTTGTTATTTTTCTAGTACAAAATATTTAGAAGTCAAGCATGGATGTATTCTGCGAGCACGCCCTTTTTGGTCCAGGGAGGCAGTAAGATACCTGCGGACCTGCTCCATGGTCGACAGCACTGGGGGGAAAATGCAGAAAGACCCTCTTACCGTTAGCAGAAAATCTGGCCAGAGGCACTGCTGCAGGGTCTCAGTGTGACTGGGCTGCCGCTGCAGGCAGATAAGCATCCTGAAGTGAGCAGATTCCGGTGTGTGGGGATGTGTCAACACTGTTGACGGCAGCAGAGTGCAGAGATGCCTGAAAGCATTAAATGAAATAACCTGGGGACTAGAACCAGAACAAGAGTCAACTCAAGGACTCAGTGCTTGATGGAACATTTCATTCAAGGAAAAACAATGTTTCTGAGCCACGAAGGAAGCAAAATACACTTTCAGCCTGCCATGTCTGGGTGATACTAGCCAATCTAACAGGAAAAAATATTTTATTTTTACAGGCAGAGCTCCCTGTTTGTCTTTGGAAGCTGTCCCAGAACCAAGCAGGTTTCTACATCTGGATCTATTTATGATATGTGTTTATCTGTGACATATTTAATATGCATGGGCCTGCTTCATTTTTCATGACTGACCTTATAGAGTGCAACCCAAGCACTTTTCAAGTTTGCATCTTTTAAGACTGTTACCTTTTAAGCTATATTTTAAGTGTGTCTCGAGAAATCATCTATGAAATTCTGCTTAAAATCAGGCTAAGGGAAGGTTCACAGTAGTGTTAAGCTAAATCAATATGTAGGCATGTCTACATGAAGGCTAGTTTCAGAAAATTGCTGAGTAGCACCTGGTCCTAAGTGAAACTGGTCTCTCAATATTGTAACTCATATTTAGGTATTGATGAGCAGATTTAAAAGCAGGGATTTCCAGAAGCTGGAGATGACTCAGAAGCAGAAATCATCACTGACTTTCACCAGAACCTGGAAACCCTCATCGTCCTGTAAACTCCTTGCTAGGCCTTCACAGGGTCTGACTTTTGGCAACTCAGCAGAAGTTGCTTAACCATTGTTACCAGGCTGATGCTGCCAACCCACCCTGGTGAACGAGACCCAGGAACCTGGCACAGTACTCCGGCATGTCAGGTAGCTATAATGATTGTCATGTATAGGCACCAGCATCTGGCATAGGTAGTGATATCTCCAGGGTCTTTTCTGAAGCATAGGTATGTCCCACTCATGGCACCCAGGGTTTTGAGAAGACCATCTCTGGTGAGATTCTCCCGTGATTTGGTTCACTCTTTCCCAGGTGGTTAATCTGCTCCACATGCTGTCTGACAGGGCCTGGGGAGGTGCCCAGGACTGCAGAGGACACGGACTGGTTGATGCCAGGACATGACATGGCTCAACAATGTCAGCTGCAGGAAGCCAGTCTCAAACAGACTCTGAGCATAGAGGTAGCACCAGTAACAATATCCTACAAAATGGCACTGAAATCTTAGAGGATCAGCACTAACACAGTATCACTCAATACAAGTCATATATTAGAAATATTATCCAGAAAGACCTGTAGCAGACCCTGTACTACCCACAGTGCAGGTAGGTCCCACGGGGTAGGTAGGGCCCAGCTGTAAAAATGTATAGAGAAATTTCCATTAAAAATGACACACAGATAATGCCCATAAGTGATCGAGTGGATATCAGCATTTAATAATTTAAAATGTTTGGAAGTTAAGGTCAAAGACTGTCTTTTGGCTGCACTGAGCTGGAACTGATGATCATCTTCAAAATGATATATCTGACAGGCCAAGGTTTTAGCTTGGAAATTCCTCTGGGAATGTGTGATAGCCTCAAGGAGATGATAGTTAAGTTTGTAAGAAGTTCCCCAAACCCCACTGTCTGTAAAGAGAAGAGTGGGACACTAAGAAAAGGGACCAATGAAACTCCTACAAAGAGTTGCAAGAGAAATGAGATGACTCCTTGAAAGGATATGTGGAAGACTGGTTAGCGAGGTAAGCAGAGGTTAAGAAGACAAGAGAACTTCAGAAAGAAAGGAGGACAAAATTTCAAGAAGAGCATGGCTCCTGAGGGGCTGAAGAGTGTGAAGCACCAGCTCCGAGGTTTGGCCAGGCAGAAGGCATTAAAGGCAGTTTGGTGTGTGTGGTGAGTGAGCAGTAGGGAAGGAAGACAGAGTAGAGGGAGGCAAAGTGGAATAGAGAAAAAAAGGAATTACGGTCACAAATCCTGAGCTGTGGTGATTGAACTTCAAGATACAGGAAGGTGGGTGACAGACATCCAAGTGGAGACCCAAAGGTTTTCCTTTTTTTATAGGCTGGAATGCGCTAAAGCCTGTTGTGTTGGGGGAAAGAGCTTGAGGATAGGCAAATGGAGTAAGAAAGAACGGGTTGAGACTGAGAGAGCGTGAGGAAGAATAAGAAATTGGGCAAGAGAGGATAGGGGACCATTTGGGCAAATGGAGTTACTAGAAGGAGAGAGCAGAAGATAAAACTACATCTGTGACAGCCATTGAGCAGGGGAAGAAGAAATGTGAGCTGGGAAATGGAGGAAGTTAGGCTATATTCTGCAGGGACTGGTAGGATCCTTTGTGAAAAAAAGAAGTCTGATGAAAGGACAGTTTGAGAAGTGAGGCAAAAGAATCATGGAATGGTGAGATGTTTATCTGGAAGAATGAGGAGTTACAGAGCAGCACAGGGGAATGTTGCAGCTGGCAGTGACATTTTTAGAGATGAAATGGGTGTCCCGGAGACAGCAGGAGAAGGGAGGGAAGGCATGGACACATCACAAAATAGTGAGGATGAGTGTCAGGTGGAAAGGACAGAAGCAGGGGAATGGCTATGGTGATTGCCACCCTAAGTAGAGAAGGATGGGGATGTGGGACTAGCTCTGTGCTTAAGGTGAAGGTAGAAAAGCAGGAGCCAAGGGAGGAATTGTAAAGGGATGGGACTGCAGAGCATGTGGGACAGGAAAGGGAGGAGAAAGCAGCACAGAGTTACAGCGAGAGTCAAAGAGAATAGCCTAAATAAGGTTTCTAAAGAAATCTGTCAGTGTGACGTTTTCGGCTGTTCTCAGGCAGCCAGGAGGCAGTGACCCCTGCCCCTGGAGGGACTGAGTGGGCTGGGAATGTCCTCAGATGTGATCAGCTAAGGGCTCCCCAGCAGCCTCACCCAGAATCTCAGTCCAGCCCCAGTGCTGGTTGCTTCTCTTAGATGAGCCTTTTTTTTAACCTCTTAACACTTGACACAATGTCAAGTTTTAGGAGAAACAAAAAACAGTAAGAGCCCTGCTGCTCTGCAGCAAGCAATACTGCCATTAAAAAGTTCTTGTGCAAATATAAAAATGAAGATCAGCGTATGTCATGCAGTATGGTTAAATTTAGAATTTATGAGTTTAGAGGCCAAGGCTGAGAAATAAGCTCCCTTTTTCTGAACATTTAATGATGAATTCTTAAGCACTTATGTAGATCCCACATCTATATCAACATAGCTCCCACTGTCAGTGCTCCAGGGACTGACTACAAGTTCCCTGATTGGGGATAAGGTCCTTTGTCCCAACACGTTGGATTCCAGTCCTTCTGGAATTTGGTTCCAGCCAACCTTTGATATCTTCCCTCTCTTCCTTAGGAAGGTTTTCCTCCCTAATACTCAGCACGGTGGTTCAAACATCACCTCTTTGCACTTCACCTCAGGCTTTTCACAAAGGACTGATATTGAGCAGAAAGTCAGTGCAGACCCCAGTGCCAACAAAATGCCAAGCTCCACCACTTGGTTTCCAGGGCACCTCCAGCAGCACAGTATCGATAGAAACCATCTCAGCATCAAGCACAGGATCAGGAGGAGGCCATCACTCTTTGGCCATGCTATTCAAAACATGTGTCCTGCTCACTGCCACCAGATTGTACACTCTCCGCAACAGAGCCTCCCTACTTCTGCTGGCATTTACCTGAGACCCATCACGGAGATAGGCCCTGCAGGGCACTGACCTGGCCCCAGCATGAGAGGTAAGAGGTCCCTCAGCCACAGTGCTGACAGTAGCTGGCTGAGATGGGAATGGGGTTTTACATCTCAGTCCAGGATGCCAAGGAGTAAAGACACTAAGGGAAAAAGGATTAGCAATGAAAAGGCAATGCTCTGCCATGCCAGTCACAGTGCCTGTCACCCCAGGATCTCTTGCTCTCCTTACAGACTGAGGACACTGTGTTTGCCCCACGGCTTCAATGCCTAGACTGCAAATGCCAGCACCCAGAGCCAGCACCAACGCTAAAGAGTCCATAAACCTAGTCTCCAGAAGGCTCTGACATTTTTTTAGGTGAACAACCAACTAACCATGACCCCCACAGCCAGCAATATCAGAGCTTCCCAGGATCTCTGGACAGCAAGAGATCTCCTGGCTGGATGCCTTAATGGATTTCTACCTGACTAGAAACTGCAGTCACTAAGAGAAGTGCCCCAAGCTCTGTGGCATGTTGTCTCTGTCCCTGCCAGTGGGGTCCTTTCCATTGAAGAGAGTATTACCAAAGTACCAACCCTCTTTAGCGAACCCTGGCCACTGCCCAGCCAAGCTCCAAATGTGTGGGAGAATATTGCTGAGAGCTCCCAAGAATCATCAGCACTTTAATTCCTGCCTAAACTCCAGGCTGTCGCGGCAGCTATACAGGAGAAAGTCTGCCAAGCTGCAGACGTGCCAGCTCAGTTCAAACATGTCAGTTCAGTGAGGCCATTAACCTCGCTGCAAGCGGGGTTGAAAATTGCGAGGCAATATTGCCTGACATTGCAAATATGAGACTACCCCTTGGGCAAGATTGTCCAAAGGTGCTGAAAAGGACCTGAAAGTCAACTGTACTAAAAAAAATAAGGGTGTGTGAGCAAGTTGCCTAGACAGCTCTGCTGAACCTCAGACACTCTGGCTGGAGCTTTAATCATAGGAAAAGCATTACAAGAAGCAGCTTTTTAAACTCTGTGAAAGGCTAAACTTCCTTTCTCTCTGCTATTAAAAGCTGCCCCGAGGTCCCTAGTTATTTATGAACCATGTTGCTGTAGGAAACCCTATAAATATCCAAAGTGATAAGCATGCCCTTACTCTTCTTAGAGTGGCCAGCTAAGAAAAGAAGGAAATCACCCTTGGCCTGCCGAAACCTCTTCAGCTACCTCCTCTGTCCCCACCCCATCAAGCCAAAAGCAGAATCACCAGGTCTGGACTTGACCTCACATCGTCATAGTCAGCTCTCCAGCCAGACCTGAATCTCTGTATCTGATGAGGTGGCAACTGGGTATCTGACCACAACACACAGTCAATAAACCCAAGAGGAGATACAGGACATTTGATAGACAATACACAACATAGAAGATTCTATTCTTCTAAGTGCAAAGATTCTTGCTAGGAACAGCCCAAATAGGTTCAAATCTGGCCCTAGCCATGATACCATCTTTAAAAACTAACTTGGTCTTGCACAGGAGTATTTGTTGCCTAGTTCTTCCAGAATATCCTTTGTAATTATTTCAGTTTACTCTCTTCTGGGTTCACTTCTGTTTGATCTCTTCTTGCTGCTGAAGTTTTTTAAAGGGTTACTTCCAATCTACCTGTGAATAAGAAATCTCACTCTTGTCCCAGCAGAGAGCTAACCGCATACATCTCTGAATGCTCACCATCACGCTGTGGCTGTCCTGGGAGTCATCTTCTCAAGGAGGAAAATGAGGGCAACTTGCTTGATTTTACTCAGCACCAGTGAGACCACACCTGGAGTACGGTGTCCAGTTTCATGGCTCTCATTTCAAGAGGGATGAAGAGGTGGAGAACCTGGAGAGGGTCCAGCAATGGTCAGTCAAGATGGTCAGTGGCCTGGAGCCCCAAAGAGATCTTGTGGGAGATGAGCTTATTTAGTCTGGTGAAGAGAAGGCTAAGGGAGAACGTAATAGGAGCTTAAAACTACCTGTAAGCCAGTTACAAACACAATAAAGCCAAACTCTTCTTGATCATGGTAGATGATAGTGTAAAAAGTGGCAACAGCCAGAGGCTGTGGCTTGGGACATTGAGAGTGGACATTAAGAAAACTACACAGGATAGTGCTTGTGGGATTGTCATCCTTGGAGGTATTCAAGACTTGGCTAGACCGAGACCTGGCTGACTAGAACTAGGTTTTGGGATAATCCCACTTACTGAAAGTAAGGGGAGGTTGGATTAAAGATCTTCCAAGGTCCCCTCCAACCAGCATTTCTGTGATTCCATGATACCTTTAATCTCCTTTCCTTACACAAACACATGAAGGTAAGCAAAAAACATTTATGCAACTCTGACAGATAGTGATTGCCTAAAACATGCAGCCCATGTGTTCCTCTGGTGCAGTCTGAACAGACAAAGATCTCCAAAAGAATCACATTCACTGTAGGCTGATGATGGACTCAGTTGGTGTAGCAATGGCTGATATAATTTACAACATTTATAACTGAAAACTGTACAAAAATCAAGCCTGAAACCAGAGAAAAATGAATGTTACATTAACTTATCTAAAGCTGAGTTAATTCTTTCTGGATCTGATTTGGTTTAGTCTTCAGACTCTTCGACTCCTATTACTTACGAGGTCTCTTCTGCAAGAGCATTTCAACCCCTTCTGAATTAAAGGGGTAACTCAAAGAGTTACACTCAAATATTTCAGAATTGGTGAAACAAATTGGTGAAACTATTTCTCTATATTTGGTTGTAATTTTATTTTGAAGTGCACAAAAGAGTTAAGGCATACACATCCTAGAATAAAAATTGTGTCTGACAGCTATAATGTCACTTTGTAGCTAGAGGGAACATTTCTGCTGTCACTAAAATACCACGGATGTAGCCAATTGAACAAAAATGGTACTGTCTAAACAAACTCAACACACAATGGCTAGTTCCTAGCTTCAGAGGTTCAGCAGACCAACTGTGCTCCAGACAATGCTGAGTTTGTTTAAAGTGTAATACATTTAGTTGTGCATGCTTGTATATGAGTTATTGTAAAGTTGCTCTGGGCTAAATTCATTCCTGGTGCAACAGCACTGAAATGAGTGTACTTACGGCAGAGATTAATTTGGCCCATTATGTACTAAACTTGCAGATCTTTCTTCAAAAAAGAACTATTCTTTCTGCAATTGATCTTGTTCACTGCAGTCATTTAAACACAAAGTCTTATCTGTGTTACACCAGTGTGGTGGAGTTATATTGGATTTACGTTGTTGCAACTGAGAGAATTCTTTCAGCTGAAAATAAAGGCAGCTGCCCAAATTATATGCAGATCACTGCACTTCTCCTATACACCAAAAAACTTGTAATGCACATTTCAGTGTCATGCATGACTTGGTATAGCAGCTGTAGGGAAAAGGAATTCAGAGCAATACACAAAACTTTGTTAGAAAGTTAGGTCATGGCTTTAGTGGTAACAGATTTCAACATCTAAGCAAATACATTTAAGCTTTTCCATTACGCATGGATGGCAAGCAGTCCATACTCTCTCCATTTTATGGGGCGGCAATGGGATTATTTTCCCATCTGGATCATCTACAGAGATGGCACGTCAGCATTCTGGATATGAAAGCTTTGAACTCAAGGATGAAGGAATAAGATTCCAAATAACAACTAAGTGTCTAAAACACAGTTATACATGGAATTTAGGTGCCCGAAGGTAAGAGCTCAGAGATCACCTCATCATCACCACCTCTGCTTTGGCTTAATGCTGCATGAGGTGCAGCTACCCTTCATATGTTGCAAGATAATTTTAAAATAGTATAAAATAGAAAAAAGAACTGAATTCCAGAACGACATGTTGCTTCCAAAATGATCTTCTGGAGGTTTTACTAGTGCAAAATGGTTTAGAGGAAATTTCTGAGGCTTGGTTTCATGAAGAATATGTGAATATATATAGTGTGTGTATGTGTGTGTGTGTGTGTGTATTCTGATTTGAAATATCAGGATCCCTTGGGAAATAGAAATTCTGAATGTCAGCTAACCTTAGTTGCAACTAGCATGTTGCAATGATAAGTTCTTATTTTACAGACCAGGCCAACAGAAGCAGGGACAGTGCTCTTCCTGAAAGCATTTTTCTAAGGCCTATAATCTTTCTGTAAAAGAAAGAAGCTTTTAAAAAGTAACAGGTGGCAGAACAAAGCCAGGTGAGGGAAAATGACTGCCAGCAACGAGCCTACAGGTCGTTCTGCTCCTCACTAACAATTCCCTCTCTGTTGAGGATGGTGGTGAAAATTCAACTATTTGGGATCTTTTTACATCCAGGGCTTTTCTTTTAAAGGTAAAAAAGAATAAAGAAAAATCAAGAATGGGCATTTACTGGGTTTATCTCTAATCTCTAGTTCTGCAGCCCTAAAGTATGAACAGAGTTTGCCTCCAGTTGTCTTCTCACAACTGGTTTTGTCTCAAGCTTGCCTCCTTTCACTTCACCCAGAAACTTCATCTCCAAATGAAAGAAAACTCACTAAGTTGTGTGCAGTGCACAAAGGCTTCTCCCAGTTCAAAATGCACATCTTCAAGCGAACTACTGCATAGACAACAATAGACACATTGGTACATGATTTTTTACAGGCTTGGAAAGATTTGCTAGCTATTTTAGTTGTTCTATGAATGACAAACAGGGAGTCTTTTTGATCCTAATTGATAAAAACAGTGAAATTGAAAATGAGAACTTCATGAAATTTCTAGTAGCATTGGGACTGATCAGATATTTTTCCTTTGAAAAAATATTGGGTACACTGTGGCTGGCAGCTGTGATTGCAGCACACTGCAGAGGACTGTGCTAACTGGGACCTCCAGACATTTGGGTTTCCACAGCAGGGAAGCAACACAAAAAGCTGGACAGTGCAAGAATCGCTGAGGCACATTTTATGGTTTTGTCTTACACAGGAAGACAAGAATTTCTTCCTAGTCTTAAGTCAGTTCTGAACCTTAATTAAGCCACATCGCTGGGATGAATCGGGACCAGCCTGTGCTGCCGAGCTGCTCTGAAGGTCTGACTTTGCTTGCTGCTAGGAGAATGGCATGGAGGCAGCAAACGGGCAGGCACTTCCAACTCTACCTCCAGCCACAGGTATGCTGAAAAAAGGGTAAACGGTGAAGACCAGAGCTTTTAAAAATACATCCCAAAAGTCAGACTTATAATTCTCATGCAGGCCACGGCAAGAGGCTGGTGTGACTGCATTCTTCTGTGCTGCAAAATCCCAAACCACTGCAGTCACCAGTACAGCTGCATTCACAGGCAAATGTAAATGTGGGCATTATTTTGTAGACTCTGGCCAAGAATTTTGCTCTCAAACCATTGGGCTTTGCTACTTTAATTGAGTAGAGTGTTTAAAAGGCTCCGGGACACTGAAAAGCCAGAGAGTCAGCCGTGTGTGTTTCTGGTATCTGGTACCCCAGGCAGACTGGCTTTGCTGCAGGTTTTTCTCAGTTCTGTCCAGGTCATGCCCACGGTGACTGTCTTCTCAAGAAAGTAGTTGGTGTGGTTTACAAAACATCAATGTTTTGTTCAAACAAATCCTGTGTGAGCATTTCTGTTACATGCAACAGTGATGAGTACAGCTTCACAGTCATAAATAAGTTAGGACAAATCACATTCAGCATTGTGACAGCTATTCATGACAAAACTTCAGCCATGCTTAAATGTGGTTAATATAAATAAGCCTAACTGATGCTGTCAGTCCTGAATGCTCATTCTGTTGTCTGATTTTGTTGGTTTTGCTGTATTCAAATTTCAGTCACGGGACTATTTAGAGACATGTACCAGACCCTAAAAGATGTACGGGCAGTCTGAAAGACAGAAGCAACTTTATGACTTAGTTAAGAAAAATTTAAATCGCTCTTACAGAGCAGACACAGAAAGGAGGGATGGTGCATGGGGATATGAAAGCTACCCCTATTTTAGAGACCTGGTACAATTCAGCATTAAACACCTCAACAGAGAACTGGAAAGAAATGTAACTCCTCTTAATTCAATGACTCTGCCTTTCCTCGTCTTCCAGTGCTCATAACGAAGAAGGTACTTTCCTCTCAGAGTATCCATAATCCAAACATGAATGAGTTCGCTTAGGCAAATCATCCTCAGCTGCTTACTTCTGCATTTTGTGCAGAATTTACATAGCAAACCCCACTACATAAGCCATGCAAAGCAAACAGTAGGTTCCTCTGTGGGGCTGGATAGTTCAACCATAATTATCCCTTAGTCTCTGCTCAGAAGACCACAACATTCCTTTAAAGCCAAAATCTTTAGAATGTTTCATCTTCTCAAACTGGGAAGTGAGTTATATGATAGCTGGTAACTGTTTGCTCTTCCTTTTTAGTTTTCATTCAGTTGAGGCATATAGAAATAAAGCCCATATTCTCATGTGGAAAGTAAGGTTTTATTTCACTTTATCTATTCATTGACTTTAGTGGATCTTGTGCAAACACAGGAAAAATGTATCCCACAGAAAAATGTATTGTCCTTTTGAGAGTTTGAATTTGTTAAGCCCTTTGTATTTTCAAAAATATTCTCTAGCTAGCACAGGAACTCTTTAAAAAGCCATGTCTCGCACTACTTAGAAATGCAAAGCTCTGGACATTTTAATATATTTTTATCATGCTTTCAAGGGACGAATAAATAATGAGGATGAAGAACTGCAGATATTAATTTGGTTGGGTTTTTTCCTCTGGAGACAACCTCTAAAATGACAGACATCTGGCTGACAGAAGGCACCCACCACACATAGGTTAGAGTTGGCGACGAGTGATGCAGACAAACACAGTGAGCCCAGGCAGCTCTTCGTGACCTTGGTGTTACTCTGCTCATCCCTGCTCTCTGCGGCACCAGGCACCTTAACCACATCTATAGCCACTGCCATAAGTGCTGAGGGTCACCCTTAAAAGCAAGGTATGGTGAAAGCCCACACATCGAACACTCTCCTCTAGGTACTAAAAATAGTTCTGATTGAAAGACCCTGTACTACTGCTGGTGACTCAAAGATAGACAGATCACCTACCGCAAGAAAAAGAAAAGGGGGTAACTACCAATGAAGGACAACATTTTTGCTGTGTACCACTAATTTCTTTCTAAAAATGAAAAAAACTTACACAATGAAGAACAGCTGGTGCAATCCAACTGTTCTACTAATGCAGTAACAGTACTTAAAGTTACCTGTAATTCTGGCATAATATCACGTACCTGTAAGTACTAAAATGTGTATTTCCTCAAATACCCTGTTTTCCTGGACTACGACACTCAAAGAATAACACATTCTTCCTTGGCCATCTTTATAAGAAGGATCTCTTTTCAGTTTTGTGATTTTGGATAAGTATCTGCTTACTCTATTGTCAGCTGAAAATAGACACAAAGATGGTTAGACCTGATGCACATCCAGTTGCCAGAAATGATCAAAATGTCAGCCCTATTAAGACCAGACTATATGACATCTGTTTCCATGGGAAACAGTGCATATTGCCTTCATTCCTATTCCTGCTACAGTGGGAAAGCACTGATGAGGTTAGTTAAGTCCCATTCTTAGTGCAATCACAGTGAAAATGCTTGCCGAAGCCCAGCTGACTTTTTCCTGTGCCAATGCCCTGGGGACAACAGCAGCAGTACAGGGGTGTGTGGGATGCTCCCGATTTGGCTTTCAGCATGACTGTACAGAGAAGATTTACTGGAGGAGGTTAGAGAGCTCCCCCCATCAGGATCTTCGCTGTGCCCTGACACAGCTATGGATGAGCAGGGCACACCTCTCACCTTTCCTCCACAAGATCACAGCAAGCTGCCTTGCTCAATGTGGCAGCAAAAAGTACCCGCACCATCACACAGGCCTTCAGAGATCAGGAGTAGCAACACTCATATTTCATAATCCAGCCAGAAATTCTTTAGGAGACAGTGGATGCAAGATGAGGGCAGTGCAGATGCAACCCAAGGGAGGGAGAGCTCAGCGTGCAGCTGCATCTGCACCAGCTGATGCTCTCAGCTCTCCTGGGAGTACTCTCACTGTCTGTTCTTCAAGTGACAAAATTGTGGAACTTTATGATAAAACATGCATCTAAATAGAAAGTATGCAACATACTCTAGCCATATATATTTGTAGCAAAAAGTGTTCTTGGTCAGAGGCAAGTGAGTTATCTTTAGCAATACAGCTGACATCATTACCATACCACTTTATTCACTTTCTTCCTTAGCTTATTACTGCTACGCATCATCTTAGTGCTATCCATATTATACTCCCGTCAGCTTACTTTACCCCTGCCCAGTCTTTAAAGACAGTGAATAATCTGGTTTACCATACAGATACATCATGTAAAGCAGAAACAGCATTGCCTGAGCACAGGAGACACCAAAAAAATACACTTAACTGTACTAACATGAGAGACAAACACTTGGTACTATAGGACGGAAACTATCCTGCCCTGCCAGGTCCATATAAATGTTGCATAAGAAATAGTTTTACCAAACCTTCATACTTATTTTAAGACTTCTGCAAGAGTCACTTGGTCTTGCCCACATTGATGCTTTTTACAAGTTAAAGTTCCTGGAAACCTGGACCTGGCCTCTTCACAGGACTATACAGTACTTAGACTAACTTGCCTTTAGTACACTGTACATTTTCAGTACAAAATTGGGTTACAGTTCTGTGTGCTAAACTGTGAACTTTACCTATAAGAGGCAAATCAGCAAATTTCAAATGCAGAGGGTACTCTGCATTATGCCCAGTAAGGACACATTTTCCCTGCACTAAAATCCCTCGTGCAATACCAGGTAACAGTCTCATTAGACACATCAGCTAGATGGATAAATCAAAGTTAGCGAGTCAGCACTGGGGGGGAAAGATGGGAGTCACTGTTAACACCACACAATACAGCATGAGATGAACAGTGCCTCATGTGTGTCAAAATAAGAGCAAGGGTGAAACCTGTATTGGGCGGAAGGCAGAGGTACACCGCCCACTGACCTCAAGGGGGTCAGCATTTCACCCTTTGCACCTGCTAGAGTGGGTCTTAATCACACGTGTCTTCTGGATTGTGAACTTCCTTTGAAGCCACTGGGAGTTCTGCATGGAGATGGGTTTCAACATCCAGTTTTCCAACAGATGCAATTCAGTGAGCACTTCATGTGAAGAAGGGAAGCAGCAGCATAAGTGAATAAAGGGAGAGAGCTAACTGACTTTGGTTAACTGTTCTGTCACGTTAGTATCTTAAAAGACCATCTACACAACCATGAAAATTTAAAAGAGACAATACTGTGGTACAAAAAGTTTATTTAGTCATGATTTTGTAAACATATGAGGTAAATTAACGTTTACATCAACTTGTTTCTTACAGCATTTAATACACAAGGCACTTCTTTGAAGACAGCACTTTTAACTGTTTGCTGTTTTTATTGTTATAAGTTCCTGATGGCCCAGAAAACTTGTTGTGTTTGTTGTCCGGTTGTGTCATGTAAAAGACAAACACTCAGTAAGCAACAAGAAAGCACCGAGTAAGCTTTCTTATGCTTTACAACCCTTTAACTGTGAGAAACAGTGTAAATGGGAATAGGAATATATTCTCCACCTTAAAATATGTTCACATATCCTGTATAACTCTTCAAGGACTGCAACTTCTAGAATTTGACTGGCATCCTACAACAAACTTAAAATGCAAATTTACAATTTCTTTTTCACATCAGTGTTCTTTGCTTATGCAAACAGTCCCATTACCTTTAATGGTCTTATTTGCAAGAGTAAACATAACTTGCATGAAATTGTACTTGCAGGCTCAGAACCGTATCTTTGGCTAGAAAGCAAAACATTTGTCTTTTGTAAAATCTTCTACAGTGTAACAGTGCAGTGTTTCTACACAAGTATTTTGTTTGGAATTTTAAGCCAGGCTGTAAATTTAGCTCTTAAAGGACATATGTCACAGCTAGTTTTTGTCATTGAACCTCTAAACACACAAGAAGGCATATCAATAATAATGAACCTTAGATTATTTGGTAATAATTGAGTTCATGATGAAAAGTATCTTTTTCCATAGTGTGCTCCCTATATATCCAGCTCCCATATTTTAAATATACAGAGAAAACTGATACTATAGATCTGTGATCAGGTTAAATTGTCTTTAATGGTACTGCCTTATGTCTGAAGAGTTCCTGTGTTATAATAAGACATTTCTCTTTTAGGTTTAACATATTGGCAGAGTAATTCTTTTACTTCTTATGCAAATGTAAACTTAGAAAACAGTTTATTTAATCCAAATGTGCAATCTGAAATCAAAAACTGAATGTAAACTTCAGAAAATCAAAATTACAAGAGCACACTTTTCACAAGAAAAATCAAAGTAAATGAAACAAAAACATCTGGAATTAAAAAAAACCCAGCCTGTACAACTCCACGGTGTTAGTGTCTGTATTAAACAAAAAGACATGGGGGCTCAACACTCTGCTTCTTCAGACTGTTGTCACCCACGTGAACTCAGTGGAATACAACAGTTTGTAGCAGCTGAGGAGATGGTCCCATGACTAACCAAAAAAGGACCTAAGTACTGATCTGATTCTTAAAGCATGCCTTAGTTGTTTTACTGATCCTACACTTACGTATTCATATCAGAAAATAATCTCAAGAACTGCAAAATATCAGACATTTAGCTCTAAGTGCCTTGATGAACGACAAATATACTGAGCCATATCAATCCCTGGTACCACTTTGCACACAACTGGCTTCCGAATTACACCAGAAAACAACACAATTCATCTGCTTTTTCAGTACATGCTACCTATTTTCAAGAAGCTATGATTCTTCAATGCCAGCACAGACCAACAAATTCAAGGAGCACTTTTTTTTTATCTACGAAAAAACAGGAGATTGATTTTCATAGATAAAATATTCCACTTTAATAAAGGGAATGTTCTAGCAGGCTGTCTTCATTTAATCAAAATACAAAGGGAAGAAACGTGGGGGTTTAAATTGTCTATACTTCATTTTCTTTTGTATTAACTGACAGCTGCACTAATTAAAAAAGCCCAGTCATAGAAAACAGATCAACTGTGTCCATGGCCAAGAAACTACGTATTTATGTGCAATGCAGATACTATGTTATGAAAAATTATGTTATGAAAAATGTACTAATGAAATCAGTTATTTGGAAAATATGTTTCATATAATCATTGCAGTTGGAAGAGACCTCTGGAAGTCATCTAGCCCAACCTGCTATGGTCCAAGCAGGGTCAACTAGTACCAGTGAGTTGACTTATTGCAAAGTTACACCTGGCAACTTGTTCAAAGAGTATCTTTTTTCAGTTTTCTCCTTTTCTTTTCCATAGCTTACCTTAGCATATTTTTTTTTTAAGTTCGAGAGAGAACAATTTTCCCACAATCATTCTACTCAAAGAGCAAGAATGAGTGTGGAGGGTTCAGTTTGTTTAATATCAGTCAGGCATGATTCTCTTTGACTTCCGTTTTGCAGTAACTTACCGACTGGTTTCATGTTAGGTGTGTGTATAAGATCTTCCAAGATTATGGCTTGAACAGCCATATGACAAGGCTAAATCAAAGTATAATTTGCTACCAGTTCTCTCTTTGGAATTAACTGAAGTGAAAGAGCAAACAACTTGGAAATCAGCAGATTATTTTTGCCAATAGACTCTGTTCTGCAAGTTAGTTGGTGTTTGTAAGTATTTTCTAGAACTATGGAAGTCTGCATAGTTATGTTTTACTCATAGCACATTGAATTCAGAGATCATTCATGAGTTAAGATTAAAATACTCAAAATTGGCCACACCAATAAGATTTTTTTCAATAAATCTGATTCCAGATGTCATGCAGCAACAAAAATCAGTTGTAAGCACTAAAGAGGAGTGCTGCCAAAACAGTTACCTGGGCTTAAATGAAGAAACAATTACTGGACTCCAAATGAAATTGTAGGTAAGAAGAAGCTTGACGCTGTATAGTTACATGATGGAACTTAAGCTGATCTTAAAAGCGCAACCTGTGAGTTGTAGCTTTGCTTTCTCAGACCAGTACTGCTTGGATACAGAGGCTGCTCTGTCAAATTTCTCTAAGGGTTGCGACAGAATTACACTTCTCCCCCCAAGCTTCACCTAACAGGAAAAATTATCTTTTACAGCTTTCCAGTAGTTACTCTGCCTGAAAATACCATGTATTCCACAAAAGCACCTGAACTCTCTGCAGGTCTAACTACACATGTAACTTGAAAAGGGCAGACTACGTATCAGTGATCCTAAGTTAAACCTACCTCTGTTATTATTTTTTGTATACAGTATGGATGCAACCCTGCTGGACACACTCTGTCAGGGTTGTACTAAAGTAAGGACTGCAAGATTCAGAGTTCCATCAAACAACAAGTCAGTTTTGCTCTCAGGCGTTGGTATAAAAAAGCACATATTCTAGGTGGTCTGGTTTATATAAATACACTCCAGAGAGACTTCGACTTCATTCTTCAGAAGCATAAAAGAAAGGAAAATATAGCCCATGAATTTTGATGCACTAAAATACAGAGATGCATATTGCATTATTTCAGCAATATAATTACTTGGCATTTAGCAAAACTTACAAAACTGCTACTATAGATGCTAGTAGATCTAAAAATTTTGAGTGTTAAACCCTGCCTTTGTTTACATCTAGGCAACTTTATCAATCTTAGTATAAGTAAGTTCAGCACAGTTGAATGGATACAACAGAAAGCAGAATTTAGCTTTTAGCTTTCTTGCAGAAAGGGTTTTTATGGCTTATAACATATAAAATTCATGAGAGCATGCCTGAAGCTGAACACCTAATAGTAAATATCTTTATTGTACTACTGTACATTGACTTTTAATGCAGTGTCTGCCCCCAAGATCAGTGGCAGCAGAAGACTTCTCCTCACCTGGTTCACCACAAGCAGGTCAAGGATGTCATGAGACAACATGCCCAAGGGTTGCAGAACAGTGCTTCTGATCATGAGAAACTCTTTGTGTCTACTCAGAAAGCAGTAAAAATAAATGTTTAATCTTGAGTGGTGGGAATATATTTTAACTGTTGAATAAAATAAACACATTCAGGAAAACATTTAACAGCAGAGATAACTGGCAATTGTAACTACTTGCTACAGAGTGACCCTGCTTTGCCTGAGTAAGGACTGCACTGCCAGGGCAAATACTTTGAAGATGCAAAGGGCTATTCCAGTGTGTTTGACTGCTCTTCTCCAATTACAGTACTTTCGATTTACAGCAGCAATAGGACTGACTCTGAGCTTCAGTTTTTTGGCTTTTGCTAAGAACAGAAGTTGGGCCTAATCCTGCATTCCTTTTGTACCTAAACTCTCCTAAGCCTTACCAGGCATTCAAAATTCCAACTAATGTCTGTGAGAGTAATTGTTACAAAAGAATAAAGGACAGAGCCAGTTGTAAGGAAAGCTGCACCTTAGAAAAAAGTACCCAGTAGTTTCCTCCACCCATTTTTAAGGCAAATACACAATTTTCAAAAGCAGGATTTTAACGTCTTTATATAAGGCCCCAAATCTACATTCCTTCTGGCTCCCAAAACTCCATGTGAATGTTAGTTTTGCTTGAATAAGGCCTGCAAGATCCATCCCCAAATCTTGCTCCTTGTTAAATTGAATGAAAATTCTGCAAGTGACTTCAGTGGGATCAGAATATACCCTTCAGCCACTGGCAAGTTGCCCAGATATTTTAGCCACCTTTTCTGCAATACAATATTGTCTAAATCTGTTTTCACTGACCTGTGAGACACTACAGATTGTTGTTAAAGGAAAGGGTAGAACACAACAGGAAATAATGTTGCTTTGGGAATTTTACAATTAGTAAGTTTCTTTCCCCTTAGATTTTCTTGTAAGATCAAAGATCAAACTAAAATTATTAAGTACACAGTCAAGTAACTTTAAACCTACAGATCAAAATTATTCTCAAAATGTTCAAATACTTAAAAATATGCACTCAAGTTCACTTCGAAAAAGCATTTTTCCAACAAACTTAAGCTGATATCTAATAGTCTAAAATGCAGAGCCGTACTTTATCCTATTGTTTGTCTATGGGCAACATATGGGGCCACAATGTATTGAAATCATAATCCTTGCTTTCTGAAGAGAAATTGTTCTGTGTAATAATTTCTGAGGTGTGGTTTAAATTCCTGTCCTCCTCTAAGCAATTTCAGAAGTCATCTAAAATTATAATCAAACATGCTCAAACATATTTGTGGGCTTAAAAACATGGTGTGATCATGGTCGGCAAACACTGGATAGAAGGTCAAACTGAACACTTCCTAACAGGTCAAGAGTAAGAAAAAAAATTATAGAAAGATGAACCTCAAAAATCTATTATAGGGGTTACTTAAACTTTGCCTGGCCGAGGACCACATTGGCGATTTGCCATGAGCACAAAGGCTTCACTAAGTCATGTTATATGGAAGAGTCTGAGTCACCTTTAATATGGCAAGTTGGTCCGTAGAGAGGACAGGTGCCAATGGGCAATATGTCACCCTGATGTTTGCCATAGGGCTACATAAGATTTAAAAGGAAGAAAGTAAGTCATCGTATCTGCTCGCATAGAGCTTATGTGAAAAGGATGGAAGTGAAGGCAAGGGCAAGAGGGAGATGACAGCCAGGCACATGGGCACTAGGGATATTAACATTTTTCTCAGATGAAAGTCAGCCTTGGGGCACATGACCAGCTACCATCACCACCTGTTATCTGTGCAGGCTTCCCCTATGGCTGTCCTTGGGAGATCTGCCATGGATATGAAGGAAAGCGGGATTGGTCCCCTGGCCCATGGGCTGCACTTCAGCCACCCCTGACCTATTAGAAAATGTTGATATTTTTCCCCACTACAACTCACAGAGTGCAAAAACAGCAAGCGTCAAAGTTTGAAGCCCAGGCCTTCCCACCCACGCCAGGCCTGGCCTCCCCGGGCAGCTCCCCTGCCCACTCTGCCTTCCATCACCTGCTCCTCTGAGCAGAGGCAACTGCACTACACAGCCAGGTCGTCTGACCTGGCTCTGCAGCTGCTCGACTTACTGGCCCTGCTCAAGCGCCGTGTGTCTACGAGCAGCGGTGGCTCATGCATCTCCACGGTGGTGCAGGCAGCCGAGATGGACCGTTCCTCCAACAGCTCCTCCTCGCCCTCCACATCCCACTTGCTGCCGCTTGCCCCGCTCAGGCTGGTGCTGCTGCCACTGTTGGCTGCAGCAAGGGGCCGCCCAGCTGGGGGTGGGAGTAGCTGCTCCAGCGGCTCTTGCTGCTCAGGAAGGGGATGCCGGACACTGCTGGGGGTAGAGGAGCCTGCCGAGCTGGAGGGCACCTTCCCCTGCTGCTCAGCTGCCATGTTGACCCAGTTCTGCTCGGCCGCCAGGGCATGGCTGCTGCTGTTGAAGTAGTTGATGACAGCTGGGGTGGGTGTGGGGATGGGGGTCGGGATGGTGACGGGAGTGGAGATGGGCGTGGGAGTCACAGCACGGTGCCTCTCTTCAGGAACTGGTGGAGCAACAGGGTAGCTGGCCATGGAGGCTGCGTTGGAGGGGGGCCGTGGTCTTGGAGCAGCCGCGGCATAGTATGGGGCCATGGTCACTGGGGCCAGCAGTGGCGTGACAGCACGGGTGTCAGGCAGAACAGGGCGGGGTGTAGCAGTCGTTACCACCACAGGTGGTGCTGGTGGCGGTAAGGCAACAGGTTTGGACTCCCCTGTTACCATGACTGGTGTCATTGTTGCGACAGGCATCTCAAGGCTGTACCGGCTTGTCATGCCCTGCTTAAGCTTCTTCCACCCCAAGTGATATATCTCAAGCATGTTCAGCAGCAGGGAGACAGAGGCCACCACCAACATGAAGATGATGAAGATGGTCTTCTCAGTGGGCCTTGAGATGAAACAGTCCACAGTGTGTGGGCAAGGTGAGCGGCTGCACTGGTAGACTGGCTTTAGCTCAAAGCCATATAGGAAGTACTGGCCCACAATGAAGCCCACCTCAAACAGTGTCTTGAATATTATGTTGAAGACGTAGGTACGGAGCAGGGCACCCCCCATACGGATTCTACCACTTTCATCACGGATCGGGAGCTTCTCCTTCCCCCTCTTGCCAAGAGCATCCTTGATGTTATTGCTGCCTCCTCCACCACCACTGCCAGACGTTGCTGCTCCTGGGTAGTTGCTGTCTTTCACGTTTCCCTTCTTTTTCAGTTCTTCTTTCTCTTTCCTCTTCTCCTCCATGCGTACAATGTGCAGCACATGGCCCAGGTAGATGAGGGTTGGAGTGGAGACAAAAATGATCTGCAGCACCCAGAAGCGGATGTGAGAAATGGGGAAGGCTTTGTCATAGCAAACATTTTCGCAACCAGGTTGCTGTGTGTTGCATGTAAAGTCCGACTGCTCGTCTCCCCAGACCTCCTCAGCAGCAGCCCCCAGCACCAGTATCCTGAAGATAAACAGTACTGTCAGCCAAACCTTGCCAATAACCGTGGAGTGCTCCTGCGCATTCTCTAACAGTCTCCCCAGAAAGCTCCAGTCACCCATTGTTTCAGATTTCTAACCTACAATAAGAACATTAGAGCAATTAGAGCAATGTTAAAAAAATCTTATAATTACACAATGCTGGGGCAGAACAGATTGATCCTCGACAAATTACATTTCTTAAGTGCACTTCCTTTTGCAGAATATTGCACGCTTATGTTAAGAACTATGTAACCCCGTGACCATGTAGCCAAGGGTTTTGGTGAGCACAGAAGTGAGATGTTTAGTGTTTTCACCCAGCCAATACAGGTTTAAGTGTCTATACACAACAGGCAAGAAAGATTCACAACTAGAATTTCTACAAGATTTAAATACTTAAAAAACATGATTTCTGTTTCTTCCACCTGAGATGCCTCTAACTGTTCTTGCCTATTTTTAGAAAAGAATAGATGGAAATCAGCTCAATTAAACAGCATATTGCTACTGTTAATATGACTGTACTTGTACCAGAGTGCAATACAAAGTTTGCCTAACTCTAACCATTTTATTCTTATCAGGAGTTATTTACTCCAGCATTCAGGAGCTTAGTAATGTCCCAGGTCTCTGCTATTTTCATACTGTGCAAACACAGAAAAATAATTACACAAAACCTATGGAATTTACAGTTTAATTTTGGAAGTACACCAACAAGTATGTTCTCAGTGCCTAGTCATGTTTGAGTTTGTTCAGTTCTAAAAAGAGAGAATTATTAGAATAACTTGAAATATTGGGAAGAATGAGAAATTCTGAGAGGAATGGTGGAAAGGTTTCTATGCCATTTCCCCTACTGTCCTGCCAGTTCTTGTTATGGAACCACATGTACTGCAACATTATTTAAATAAAAAAGAACAAACCAAAACAAAACACCTCAAGCGTACTTCAGCAAATGTCCACAGAGATTTTCTTGGAAAAGTAAAATTACATCCTATTACCTTACTTCTGTGACAAACAACTGGTATATATTCTCAGTAGTTTCCACCAATTCATGTATGATGGGCTTCCCATGTCCAGTTCTAGGCAGTGACACAACTTCTGATTTGGAAAGGCACTTTAAGTGCAAGATTTTTGTTAAGATTGGGTTCCTCACAAGCTGCCTTCAACTGAGAAACAAGTTACTATGTGCCAGTATCACTTCCGTTATCCTTGGCCTGTTTCTAATCGGAATACATGTAAGAATATTGGAATATATGTAAGAAGTACATTTCATTCTCGAAAGGAACACACTTCTATATTTTACATGTCAACCTTCAACTGAAAACAAATACAAAACTTTACTTTCAGCTAACTTCAATACCTTCAGAAATACTTATATCATAATTATAATTCAGATATAACAATCTGCATGCAAAAAAAAACACTACCAGAAAAGACTGATTATCCTCTCGTTTAAAAATATCAGAATATTTTATAAATATAACTGATTATTACTCTTTTTCCTTTTATATTTATACTTCTTGTCCAAATACCCATGTGTTTTACAATTCCCAAGAAGAAAAAGCGTTCATCATTACAGGTAGGAATTTACCACTGAGAAAATGTAATATTCTCGGTATTATATTTACTGTGATTTCCAACAATGATGTCGCTGTTTTTCCAGAGGAAGCATTTCTAAAGTCCGTACTGAACTTCTTTCAGGCTTTTAGTTAAGGTAATTAAAGAAATTAAAGCTATTTAAGTTACTTTTTTTATAACTTGATTTTACTATGAGGCAATGAAATACCTGTAACTGCAGAATAGTATACTTTCAGACAAAAAGCAAAAAGATGCCCATTAGTATTTTGCATTTTTGTAAATCCTGGAATAC
>JAVJGG010000027.1:8104950-8115610 GCA_035590195.1 Aviceda cuculoides | reverse complement strand
CGCATGTTTAAGTTGATATAACCAATTGTACCTTATGTTTATGCGCGTGTACAGAGTTGACATAACCAATCATATTTCATGCTTGTGCGCATGAAGAATGACTTTGCAGAATATAGGATTATAAATATGAGTGTGTTTTAGCAATAACGGGCCGTCTGCTTTCCACTTTACAGGCACCCGTCTGCATCAATCTCCTCAAGTGGTGACCCCGATGCGATCACAAGAAGAAGACGTGATTGCGAGCTGAGAAAACGCTGGAATTGTTGGAAGAGCGTCCGGAGGAGACTTTAGCCGAATGATCGTCTAGCCAGCTGGACTGAGCGGACAACTTTCTCCCGGGAGATCAATCACCCTGCTCGTTTGGAAGTAAGGTGAGTGGCTAGAAGGATTAAAATGGGTGCCCAGATTTCTGTGGAAGAAGATGCAATTGTACAAATGCTTTCGCATATCCTCTCTGTGCAAGGGATTAAGTATGATTTAAATGCTTTACGTATGATGCTGAAGTGGCTTAAAGACCACGGTGCCCCCACTTCGAATGTAGAAGTCTTTGAAGTTAAAAATTGGGAAGAAATGGGAAAAGTAATTTGGGACTTTGCATCGTGTGGGGATGAGAAAGCTCAGAAAGTCTCCACTACGTGGAGACGGGTGCTGGAAACGTTAAAAGCCCTTAAGGTAGAAAAGGAGGTGGCTGCCGCTGCAAAAATTTCAATTGGAAAAACCCTGGAAAAAAAGGAAAGTGTGTGTGGTGAGGTGGTAAATAATTCAGACAGCGATGAGGAATTAAACACTGAGGAAAATGTTATTAATGAAGGCAACTATCAAACTTTAAGTAGCCTGACTCTCAAGCGGGGAGGCTCTGCACCTCCCTGTGAGGCAGACACATCCCCAGGAGAAGCTATAAAAAAGCGATGGAAGGACATAAATGACAAAATGTTAACCAAAGGTCTAAATCCTGTGGCTTTTCCGGTTACAGTCAAGCAAAATGCCCCAAATGTGTGGCAACCTTTCAATTGGGATTTAATAAAAGAAGTACGGAAAACAGTAATGGCTAATGGACTGTCTGCTCCATTTAGTCAGGCATTATTGGAAAATGTATTCTCTGGTCAAATTTTAACGGGCTTTGACTGTACACAATTGGCTGCAATGATTTTAACCACGACTCAGCGTCTATCATGGAAGGTGAAATGGGCAGAATTATGTGAATTAGCGGCACTAAAAAATTTGGAGCGCCCAGAAGGAGATCCACGGTATTTGATCAATGCTGCACAAATGATGGGGACTGGTGACTTTGCAGATATTAATAGACAAGCAGGGCTACCGGTGGAAGCTTTACAAGAATCAGCTTCCTTAGCTCTGAAGGCAATGTTAACCTTGCCTGAAGTTGGAAAGCCAGAACAATCATTTACAAGTATAAGGCAGGGTAATACGGAACCTTACATGTCCTTTATTGATCATCTGCAATGCTCTTGTGACCGGCGTTAGCTAAATATGTGTCCACAACCCTGCACTGACAAGTAGACGAATTTATATGAAAAAGTTTTTGATTCAGCAGCTGAGCTTTGGCTCAGCAAAAGGAACCTGTACAACTGACTTTTTCAGTTGGGGTCCCCTTCCTCACAGATTTTAGAAGTTCCCTCTGTCCTACAGCAGAGTCCTATACCTGGACCATCCTCAATAGATGTTGGACTGAGTTGCCATTCAACAGTCTTCAGTGGTGGAAAGTCTGTCATCCAAGTCAATGCTTAGTCCTCTTCGCAGAGAGGTTTTGTGGTGACTAGCCTACATCTCATTGCAATGTAAGCCTATTATTTCTTGTACTGTTGCCAGTGGATGTGAAGAGCAACATCTTCATCTTCTTTGCCACAATCTTTTACATATTTGAAGAGTGCTGTTGGGTCTTTCCTCAGACTTTTCCAAGCAATCCATTTCTTTCAGGCTTTTCTCACAGGTTCTGTCTTTTAGACATTTGTTCATATATTATTCCTGACTCCTGGATTTCTCCAGCTGATAAATGGGCTTTTTGGGCAGATGGTGCCCCAAAGTACAGTCTAGATAAGGACTTTCAGGTGCTAATAAGAGTGGAAACATTGACAAACCTTTGATGCATACCAGTAAGATATTTTTCCAAGTCAACAATGTTGTTGACTCATGTTCCACTGATGATCTCCTACGAACTCCAGCTCTTCTCTACAAAACTTTCTTTGCTTCAGAACAGGTCTCCATCCTACAGTTCTGCAAGTGCTTAGTGTTTCACAATAGTAGCATTTAGTCCTTCTTAACTTCTCAAACTGCTTTTGTTAAACCATTTCTCCTGGTGATAAAGACCTTATTGAATTCTAAGCCTATCTTCCCATGTACCTGCAGCTCCTCACAGCTGCAGTTTATCCCATTTGGTGGATCCTGACACTCTGACAATGAGTCATTAATAACTATTTTACTGGTGTACACAAAAGCTTTTATCATGGCATAGGCAGAAATTATTCCTGACAAATCCATGTTGCAATGTCTCAGTCTTCGATCAGATAACAGTGAGATAATGATTTAGTCAGTTTGTTCCTCTGAGTCTGTGTGCACATGTATGTGGGTAAGTGTATAGATTGTTTTTGTCTATTTGTGCTGGAGAGATTGTGGAGGCTATTTAAACTGTATATTAAACACCCAGTCCTTGGAAAGGGTACAACACCTAGAGCAGGGACATGACTAAACATAAGCAGACATTACACTAATGATGCAACATACAATAGGTTTGAAATCTTTACCACACAATAATTATAAAATATTTTTTCTGGCACCTGTTGCAATAATCTTAACAAACAATGCTTGATTAAACTGTTCCGCTCCCTGTGAACATGACACAATTGTCGCCTTTATCTTTCAGCTGGGGAAACTCGCAAACAATGAAATTTATTGTTGACTTCATGTACGAGGACTGCTATAATACTTTAAAATCAAGCGAAAGAAGTATTGTGACAAAAGAAATATTGATAGTTGGATACCAAACAGGTAGCAAGTTTTCCAGTCACCCTGTCAAAAGAAGGTGCAGCATTCCTTTCCTGCTAATGTGTGGATCGCTTAGAGGTTTGGGAGGAATTTTTATGTGTTGTCTTAAAGATTGAAGCTCAACAGAAAATTATCTGCAAAACACTTTTAAGCCGAATTTCAGGACCCCGACTTAAACAGTTTTAAGACTGCTATTGTCTTTCCCAGCTGACAAGCCTATATTACCATAATTGACAGACAACAGAAAAGATGCACCTTGCCTAAACAAGGAAGCCTGCCCAGCACAGCTTGTCCACTGAAAAACACCACCTGCTTCAGACCAGTGTGACTGCATTCACACACTACAGTATTCACTATTCCGGGTACTATGCCAGGCTATGAGTGAAATGCTGGTTCTTAGCAGCATGCAAAATATACATTGCTGTTCAAAACATTTATCTACAACCTACAGTGAATCATAGCTCAACTGTATAACTTCTCTGTCTTTTCACTCAAAACATATTTCCTTAAATTGTATGTCATATCGATACCATATCACTCCTTTAGCAGAAAGGCTTATACAAGCATCTGGCTACCTGGTGGTATTCTTGGAGAGGATGTATTTTATTAGATGGCTTATTCAAATACAATGGATTGAGCACAGAGATTGCAGATGTAAAACAATCATTGAGTTAGTGGCAGTGATTTAACAGGCAGAAAAAGGGAGAAGGTGTGTGCAACTATGTGGCCAATTCTGAGGCTGAATTCTATGGTAGGACTGGGGGATCAACCATAGCAGAGACAAGCTGTGTTCTCAGAGGTGGAAAGTCAGAGCTGTGACTTGTTTCCTCAGCTGCACCTGCCAATTAAAGCTTGATACATTTCCAAACCTAGGTTATAAAGACTATTTTTTGGTGGCTAGGAAGGCTTATAGAGAAAATACCCATGTCAGAGCTGGGCCAGCTTTACAGAAGAGAACTATATTCTGTAAAAGAAAATTAGCATGAAAAACTGAGTTGGTCAGGTGGGGAAAAAAGTATATGTACCTCCTGAACTATCTTGAAGATCATCATTACCATTAGTCTTAGCTCATTAAGCTTTAGATAGTTACCATTACTCTTGCCACTGTCTACAAACAGGTTCAAATGACTGTATAGATAATAAGATGGTGAAAATTCAAATAAACCTGTAATTAACACCCAGGGTAGTGGCTGTCCTGAATATCAGAACAGGTGACCACAAAATACAGTGCAATTCTTTTAATGTGATTTTGTTACCTGGTAAAACACATTAGCCCAAGTTGCAGAGGAGGGAATTATGATTGGGGAAAAAAGAGATTAGTTGTCACCAAGTTCGGTTTGTATTAAAGTGCTCTTAGCTGTTGCTTATTTGCTGCAGTACACTTTTTACAAAATAAAGCAATTTTTAACAGTGTTGCTATTTTGAATTGAGCCTCCATGGTGCAGGAGTGTTCTTCTCTGTATGGACCATATAATTTGTCTTTTATATTCTTGCTGTCAGACAGGAAATAACAGTACATTGGCTCATAACTGTAAAACATCTGAAGGACTTTATTTTTGTCTAAGAAAACCTTTAATAAAGGTACTTTTATATCCAGAAGTCATAAACACAGATTTATACTTCTGATTTCTTTTTAAATCAGTCTTTCTGCCATGGGAGTTAGGGTTTTTTCTCTAGGTGGGCCCACGAGTTAATAGTGAAGTTTGCTTCTCCTCCCTGCCCTACCCCTTTCTGACAAACATGTTCATTGTTTCGGTTTCAAGGTTTTGGATGAAAGTTTAGCTTGATGAAGTCAATGGTGACTTCTGGTGATTTCAGTCAAGGTATCTCTAGCCAGTCCCACTCCTACACTTCCCAGTTCTGATACCACACTAGCTACACTGGACACTGGACAGTGAAGAATCAGTCTCTTTTGCAGTCATGACTTCAGATTTGCTGCTTCAGTTTTCAACTCTTGCAATCTTCATTCTGAGAAGAGCCCAGGATCCAGATGCCAAAAATTTATACACTTGTAGTATATTTCAGGAAAGAACACACACAATTCCAACACAGCATTGTATTTTAATCTGTAAGAAATCCATTTGTAGGTCAACCACACAATGTAGCACATGTAGAAATAGGTGTAATTCCTATGCCCCTATGAAGTATCTGAACTTTTTTCCCCTACAAAGCAGCTATTTACTCAAATTTAATATATACAGAAAATAAATGTCAGAGACAGCAGATATCTCCTGCTAAAGCTATTACCACATGATGCTGCAGCTCTGGATCAAAGCCCTCTCTTGATCACTTCCAGGCACTTTCCTATTTCTCTTTTTTCCCTGTGTGATAATCTAGTTGTAAAACTGCTAGTTGAAGATAACCTCATGGTGTTAGTGTTACCAGTTTTGGTGTGTCTCATTCCAAGCTCCAGTTAAACTCAAAGGCAGTCTGGGAAAACAAACTCACTCCCCTATGTAGCTGGTTAAGTTATTTATCACCAGCCTTTTCCAGCTGCAGTTCTGCTAGTACAAGGCTGACTGAGGCAGCACATTTGACTTCTAGTAGGGGTCGCATACGTGACCTTCCACTACCAGCTCACAAAGTATGCAGGATAACAGGCAGTGTAACCAATTGAAAAACCAACTTGCAGCAGAAGGCTAAAATCCTTACAGTAGCCCTTGGCTATTAAATGTAGTATTGGTGCATACATCTTCCATTCTGGTAAATGGATTTTCATCAGACACCTTAGGTAATACAGGGCACATACAAGTAATACAGAAAACAGACACCACAAGAGTCCTTTAATTATAATTCCAGAAAAAAAAAAAAAAATCCTGTTACAAAAGAAATGTAATACTAGAGCACTGGGAGTGTAGATAGTTTGTTCTCTTCATACTTGTACACAGAACAATGCAGGAACTTTACTAAGCACAAACCTGATATGTGCCAAGCTTTGCTCTTTTGAGTTGAATTAAGGATGTTTTCACAGTCCAATTTTCCAGTTCAGCTCATTATCAATGACTTTTCATCTTTTTTGTTCATACTTCTGAGGATGGCGTTTTTATGCTTTTCTTGCTCCCCACTTAGATGACAGATTTACATCTGCAGTCAAGTTGTAACACTGGATGTAGCTCACAAGCAATGGGAGCCTGCTTGTGCTCTGCTTCCAGTGCACAGTGAGGGGTCACGGGTCTTAATTCATGCAGCTTTATTTACTCCAACAGTGATAAACTTAAAGGTACAGTAAGAAATGGATGCAAACAGAGAAGCTGAGATAGCACTCATTCATTTTGGGGAAAAGCCAGTTATTAAAGCTACGGAGGAGAAATAGCCAGCTTTCTAGAAGTGGGTTCACTGGGCAGGCACTTGGGAGATAAACTGTGTTGCTGTATGTGCTGGTGTAGCTGCCTGTGACAGGCATAAAACAGATTTTGCGACTACTTTGGAGAGATAAGACTCACATAGTTCTTCAAGTTAGTAATAAACAACTCACAGCTCAGCAACATGAACTTCAAGAAAAATAACAAATTCCTCCTTATTTCTGATTGGGTCCCTTTGCTATTTTAGCTCTGCAAGCTGTCTGTAATTTCTGCTAGACATACTGTAAGAAGAAAGGTGATTCAGTCTCACAGTGTGGATTGTCAGAGAGATTGGGAGTGGTTTGATGGACTCATTTGAAAGATACCTCAGATAGCGAGATGGTTTTACAAAGAAAGGCTGTGCAGGTTGGGTAGGAAAAAGGGACTAATGGAAGGAGCACTGGTAGGTGCAATCTACTGCATATCATGCTGTAAGTTGAAGCACTTCTTTTCGATAACAAACAGAATGAAACAAGGCAAATTTTCTTGGCTTTTACTGAAAAAAAAAAAAAACCACCCCAAAACTAAAACAAACTTTTAAAGGTACACAGCTGAAGGAGGCACAGCCAGGTGGTAAAAAGTCTCTTCATCAAATAAAATCTACTATACTGAGATTCTTCACAAAGTGTTGGGAGGAAGACAGTTGCACTGCCCCCACCGTCTCAAAGGTGAAAAACTTTTCTTTCACCTGACCAAGAGAATGAAAAACCAAACTTCATTCTTCCTACTGCTGGCAGCCCCTGTGAGTGAAGGGAGGCAGCACTGACCTAATGACATTCACAGGCAGTTGAGACTGGCCACCCCCAACCCTGTAGGAGATGCTTCTCAGTGCAGGTGAGGAGAGAAAAAGATAAAAACCATTGCTGGTGCCCAGCAGAGCTGACAGCATGCATTGCCATAGAGTACCTGCGTTCCTAGGCCCTTTCCTTGCTCTTCAGAATACTTGGAGAATAGGACACTTGCTATTAACACAATCACCTCCCTGTCTTCTTCCTTTTAACAGGCCGTAAGTTCCCCCAAAGAAACCTTCACCCTACTTTTGACCAAAACCCTTTGTTATTGGCTCACCTCTGAAGCTGACACAGTGTGTTTGTGATTCCTGGCCCTACGTTGGGGACTAGAGCCTTCCCTGGGCCTTTCCACTCCCATTTTTGAAAAGTGACTCTGTCCCAACAACAGGATCCCAGCAGCAAGTGTACTTGGAAAAGCTGCTGCCAGAAGGCTGCTCTCTCTATTTGTGAGTGCAGGAATACTGAATTAGCTCATGATCTTTAAAATCTGCCTCAGTGGCAGTTTCCCAGGGAGGCTATAATTTTTAAAACATGAATGAAATTAATTTTTATCCTTTTTCTTGAGCGTGAAAATATTGCTGATTTGTTTTCTGACACCTAAGAAAGTTTAAGGGAAATGAGGAGCTAGGAAATCCTGTAATGAGGGAATTATTTTAAAACAGTTGTTTTCCTGGATTCTTTCATGCAAATTTTTATCACTAGGTAACACAGCTCGGCCAGATTCAACATCATGCAGATCCCAGACACAGCAAGCATGAAAATAGTAAATGTGGTCTTCTCAGTGGGCCGAGACACAAAACAATCCACTGTGTTGGGGCAGGGCCATGCATTGCACTTCACCAGGCGAGGCATCTGGTACCCATCGTACATGTAATAGAACACATACATGAAGACTGCTTCAAAGACGATCCTGAAGAAGATGCTGCTGGCGTATGTCCACCACAGGGGGCCTCGAATGTGAATCTTTTCATTTTTCAGCTCTTCAATATCAATTTTCTCACCATTTCTGAATTGCCTTTTCTTCTCGTGCCTGGTGTAAGCTACATGCATTGCTACCAGCAACGCAGGTGTGGAAACAAAGATCAGCTGCAGGGCCCAGAGTCTGATGTGAGAGATGGGGAAAAAGTGATCATAGCAAACATTCTTGCACCCAGGCTGAAGCGTGTTGCAGACAAAATCTTGTTGTTCATCTCCCCAGACTGTCTCTGCAGCCACAACCAGGATCATGATACGGAAGATGAACAGGACTGTGAGCCATACCTTCCCGATACTGGTTGAGTGTTTACTCACACCTCCTAAAACATCCTGCAGACTTCCCCAGTCCATCGTCTTTTCTGTGTCCTTTTACCTGCAGGATGACATAATACACCAAATGGTCACTTTTCAGAGGGTGAAAAATCAGACCTAGACCTTCTACAAATGAGAGGACTTCCTAGCACTCACTCGAAAGTCATATGCAAATGCAAGTCACTTTCGTTAATGTCACCCATATGTTTATGGATTCAAACAGCTTATTAAACTCTCTCCTTCCGTGTATTTATGATGGGACAAGCATACCTTGATATATTTCTCAACAAGGCTTTGGGCAGGAAATAAGTTACATCTTCAAATACACTTCCTCCATGCATCCTCTATGCCCTCCTGCATCCTCTATGCCCTCCTTCCCTTTCTTGAGATATCCCCCTTTCTGTGGTTGACTCTCATCAGCGTTTTGCCTCTCAATGTATTTCCCAAAGCAACAGAAATTACTGTCACTGCACAAGTTAAGGCCACATCTGGACAAAGTAGAGACTTCTCTAGTAGTTTTCATAGGATTTCTTCGCCAACACCACAGCCCTAAAAGGCTGGGCTGGTCCTTTCTTTGCCTCCAGAGTAAGTCCTACTTGGCCTTCCTCAGCAGAAGCCCTCACTCCACCCAGACACCTCCAGCAGGCCTCCAAGGCTTTCTGCTGTAGCTCAGACATGGCCCTTCATCTCAGAAGTATAGCATTTGTTTTTGCCAACACTGCTGAGAAGCCTCAAGCCGAGTCTGTCAGGGCTGCATGCATACGTAGCACAAATCAACAAGCAAAGGAAGATACCACAGAGCCTGCCCTTCCACATTTATTGCTATCTCATCCAAAAAGCAGGCAAGCAGAGCCATAGAGTTGGGAGGAAAAAGCCCTCAGCTAAAGAGTTTATGTTGATTTTCTAGATGCTATCACATCCCAGCAGAATAAGCAGGAGGTCAAACTTCAGAGAAGCTCCATTTCAGCTTTCCTCCTACTCTAGAAAACTAAAATCCTCTTTGCCCCTTTGAAAGTTAAACATAAGTTTTGCTGAAGTCAAAATTCAGTCTCAGGGCTCAGCTTTCACTGATCGCAGCCATTTGGAAACTATCACCAAATCAGACAATACACTTTGAAACCAGAGCTGGGAACTTGCATAGCTGGTCCATCATCTTTCCAGGCTGGGGCTCAGCTTTGCTGTGTGGGAGGACCACACTGGCCATGGATAAGAGCCCCGTCACCTCTTGGTGCTGGCTGTGTGCTATGGAGAGAGCCTGGTACCTTGCAATACCACACTGGTCAAAGTTTTCAAAATCTCTCATTCTCACATAACAGAGGGAAAAAAAAAAAAAATCTCTACCCTGGTGTAGTTACAACACAACTAAAGGACTAACGTGCCCCAGCATGTACCCTTGGTACAAGGGCCTAGCTTGTACAGACAAGCCTTGAGGCAAGAGGGAGAGGTCAGATTCACTGGGACGAGGAAAGGTGAAATTGGGTAAGATGAGAAAAAAAAGCTTTGAGAAAGTGGCTGCAATTCCTTGGACTTCTCATGTTTTGTCTCCGCTGAAACTGGCAGCATTTTACGCAACTTTTTACACTGACCTAAACTCTAGGCTATGATCAGATACCTGCATCTTTCTGTTAAGAATTTCCTCACGTTTGTTGCATAGTCATTAAAACAAAGTCAGTGAAAACGTCACAAGAGGCTAATCAGGACCGAAGGAAAGTATTTGAAGTGTATATCCCAGTGGGACGAACAACGTGGGTTCCAAGTGCGGTGTCACACTGCAGTTCTGAACCAGTGCTGCCAGTTTGGGGGGAAAACACAACATTTCTCCCTGCTCCTCTGCCACTACAGAAACACCAAAACTGACTGTGGGGACTGAGCAAACCCACCGCGACGCTCGCCCTGGCAACCAAGACGTCATTTTATTGGAAACCACTCGAAATCCCCACTTCGCGGTTCCAAGCTGGACGCCCTGAGGCAGCTCCCAGCCCACCCCTCCCTCCGCGACGAGCTTCGCTCCCCTCAACTGCAGAGCGGTCGCAGCGGGAAACGCCACGGCCGATCGCGATCGGCTCCTGGCAGTCGACGCCCGTTTGCAAACGCCGGTTTCGGCTTTGAGGCCCGACGGCTCCTCCCAGAGCCGGCTGCGCAGCGGCAACCCCCCCGGCTCGCTGCCGCCCGACCCGACCCGCAGCCCCGCCGCCTCGGCCAGTCCCGGGGCTGGGGGCAGCCAGCCCCAAGCCCAGCCCG